>JAODJU010000035.1:1064120-1076159 GCA_026776725.1 Gnathonemus echidnorhynchus
ATGTTCAAAAAAAACAAAAGCCCTGTTCTGCTCCACTTATGTGGCTCCTGGCTTTTGGGCACCTATTCGCCTGTTCGCCTATTCAATGATTAGCCTCAACTGATCAGAAATCAGTAACGGATGAGAGAATGGCAGGGTCCTCTGAATAACAGCCCTGCTCCACTGCTCTTAATGTGCTCCTGGGTGGAGGTGCGGGGGCAAGGGGGGGCAGGACATGACTACTGGTCACCACCATCATCCTCCTCCTCTTCTTCCTCATCAGACTGCCCCCTCTCACTGTAGATGTCCCTGGTCAGGAGGGCACGCGCAAGCAGACACTCCAGGCTACTTCTCTCTAGGGGGGCGGCGCTGTACCAGAGGAGGCTATCACTGCTGCTGAACGAGTCAGGCTTCACATAGAACATATCTGTCCTCTGCTTCAGGGATGCTGGGCTGTAGCAGGGGAAACGGAGAACAGCGGCAGCTTTTTGAATAAAGTACAATTTGAGTGAATAAACCGTTTAACATGATTGGCTAACACTATTGGTCAACACTATATACCGGGGACAGGCAACCCTGATCTGAGTGCCGGTATCCAGCAAGTTCTCTATCCTACCGGATCCTACCTGACCTGGGTACCAGCACTCCAGGATCAGGGTCGCCTACCTCTGCTCCATACCAAATATCTATCTGTTTAGGAAACAAGCATTTCACTAGTTTTCACTTAAGATTTTATCAAGAGTGTGGATGGTGCAAGGAAAGAACATTTTGTCAAATAAATCCCCATATTAGGTGCAGGGCTGAGCACGTGGTTCCACACAGGCACTTACACCCTGGGAGACACAGACTCACCACTTGGAGAGGTAGAGCTCGTACAAGCGGCACTCGTGCTTCTTGACTGGACAGCGCGACGTGCCCCCCGGACCCTCGTCTGGGTCACCCTCCTCGTCTCTGCGCTTCCTCTTCCCTGAGCCTGTCTTCTCTGCATGTGGACACAATCGCATGAACCCAAAATTAATGAAAGGCCGTGCTACATTCACAGATGTTCAGGATGCATCCTAGTGATGGCCAACCATACTTTTACTGGGTCTGAGAATGACGACTCCATCGCAGTCGAACACATACCCTGGTGGTCCAGCGAGATAGAGGGGATGCAGATGCAAACACGAGTCTCTCTGCCCTGAGGGCCGGCCCGACGCTCGCGGTACACATTGGCGAAGGAAAGGCGCAGGTGCTGCTCGACGGTCCTCAAGCCGAAGTACTTGGTGTTGAGGTAGACCAGTGAGCGGAGGAGAGCGGCAGGGGAGTGAGCGCCCAGCTGTTTGCTGCTCCATAGACACTGCTCCTCTACCCTGCTCCAGAGAGAGCCTGAGAAAAATCAGGGGGGGATGGACAGAGAGGGACAGAGAGGGACAGAGACAGAGGGGAAAGACAGAGGGAGAGGAGGGAAGGAGAGAGACAGAGACAGAGAGAGACAGAGGGGAGAGACAGAGACAGAGGGGAGAGACAGAGAGAGACAGAGACAGAGGGGAGAGACAGAGGGGAGAGACAGAGGGGAGAGACAGAGGGGAGAGACAGAGGGGAGAGACAGAGGGGAGAGACAGAGACAGAGGGGAGAGACAGAGGGAGAGGAGGGAAGGAGAGAGACTTCCTTTAATATGATGCTGAAGAAACACATCTATACTGATGTAACCAAGCCTGAAAGTGTTTTCCTCTAATACCAGTACAAAGACATGGCAGAACTAGACACACAGCCAGCACTTGAGATGAGATCTGGCCCTGTGCAACTGAATTCACTGAATTATATATCCAGTGAAGGGTTTAGTTAGTTATGTTGACATAACGCCAAGTCAACAACTAGGGCTATATTCACGGTGAGAGTATATGGGTATTAAAACAGACAGAATAACCAAAAAAGGCAAAAATGTCATAACTATAAAATGTCCCAAACCATTAAAACTATCTAAATAAGATGGTTAAGATTGGCTTTCAATAAATAAAAAAAAAATCTAACAAAGCCTCTGGCTTGACTCTACTAACAACCTCTTTTACGTAGTGAGCAAAATGGTAACTCCGCCTAAGGGAGGCAAAAGAACGGCAAAACAATAAGATGCGTTTAGCAGTTAAAGGAGTTTTACATGTTGAACACAGGTGGATAGTCACCTGTACGTACAAACATGTGAGTCAGCCTGGTTTGCCCAATACAACACCTGGAATTGATGACCTGGTCCTAACGATTTATTGGAAAGATGACAAAAGTTAAATTTTATTATCTTTCCAATAATTGGGTGAAGGATTTTAGACAGTACAGTATAACAACACAGTCATAAAAAAAACGATAGACCTTACCATCAGGAAGCACACTGGGCTGCCAGCCATTCAGGACCTTGTTAAGTTCTTGACCAAACTGCTGGTAGCAAAGGTCACTGAAGATGTCGTCCATTCTTCCGTTGTCATGGAGATGCTACAACAAGGTCCAGACTTCTTTAGGGTTTCAGAAATACTTACAGGAAGACCGACAAACAATTCTCCCTGTATTAAAACTTTTTCATCACACAATGCAATTAATTTAGGTGTCAGAAGGTGAACAAAAGTTGTCAATGTACATGATGATGTTTAATTTCCTTCAGAGTATAAGTCAAAGGAGATACCATCTGTGTAAATTTGGTAAGGAGCTCGACTTCAAACACCAAGCAGACATGCGTACACACAGATACTATTCACCATTTTGCGAGGTGATGCTCAGCCACATTCAAACAAAGAATTTCAAGTAAGTTTGGTTTTTGGTGATATTATCTAACAAGGAAAATGTTCAATTGTGCCTGTTTATCACGTAACATCTAAAGGAACTATTGCAACAAGCAGTAAATTGTTAGTTCGTTTATCATGGATAATAAGTGCTGCATTCCTACCTGCTGGATGCCCAGGCAGAGATAGAAGATGCTGTCGGGGGCGTAGCTGTCGCCATTGGGCCGACGCACCTCGCTGACGAAGCAAGAGAGGGCATGACTCAACTCAGCTGCACACAGGGACAGCAAGTTCCGCTTCAATCTCACCGGCTTTGCTGCAAGGCAGGGACAGAAGTCTCATGATGATCACAGCACACATGTTACGATTAAAAGCCCAAGGACCACACCTGCTTTCCAAGAAGGGTTACTCAGCAGATTATTTCCTCTAACATACATAGCAATTACAGTGGAAAAACACAATATAAAAGCCAATGTCGTTAAGTTCATTTTGATCAGCATCGTGCAGGTTATCACAGCATTAGTTTAGCATTCAGCTAACGTTCAGCTATGCGTCTTATCTGGGCAGACTATCTGAGAATGGGTTAAGTCTTCTCCCAGTTTCCTGCAGTCAGTCACCTAGTTTCAGCTGTTCCTTTGTCGTATCTTGGACCTGACCAGCGGAGGTCAGCACCCATCTTTTCCAGGCATTCACGCCATACTGGGGCTTTAAAGGGCATAAAGCACCCTCTGCAGAGCCATTGGGCGATGGGGGGGGGGGACCACCCCCTGCCTCCACTGCCCGTCTCTTGTGTCCCTGATGAAAAAGGACAAATAAAAATGGGGGAAAGCACAGCACTGCACAGACACTGCACTTACTTCAATATGAGCCTACGTCCATTTATTTAAATATCTTGTGTCCTGATGCCCCTCCAAACTGTCTGCTTGCAGTGCATTTGAGCGTAAACCCCTAACACGCTAAAACACAAGCACTGCCTTCACTGCTGAAAGTAAGCGCACTGCACGAGCTGATAGCTTGTTTCACTGCCTGTTATTTACCTTTCTTCTGACTGCAGGTCGAGGCTTATCCTCCTTCTCCTCTCCTAAGACGGGGGGTAACGTGAACCCAATTTCAGCCTCCAGAAACTCTGTAGCTGGGTCCAGGCCTGGCACTGCAAAAGAGGGGAAGAGGTATCAAAATGACTTGGACTGAAAAGCTGACTTTTGGGATTTAATTTGGAATCTTTTGTGGGAAATTAACATATTCTTTCACATCAGGACAACATGGCAACCGACTCACAACAATATATACCCGCAGAAAAAATTGAGACCACAGCATAATTTTTGTTTCACTCATTTCTCGGTTTATGGCTGTGCGCCTGTGAATATGTTCTTTGTTTATCATTAATGAAGGGCTTCTTCCTTGCTTTATGGACTTCAGTCCTGCTTCTAGGAGCCTGATACAAACTTCCCTAACAGTGCACTTCACAACTGCACTTAATCTTTCCCATTCCCAAGGTCACGTGATGTCATCCTATGATTCATGAGAAACTGTCGGATAAGTTAACAGTCATCTCTGGCATTAGAAAGTCGCTTCCGCCCTCTACCTGGCTGATCTCCTGGTTCTCCTCATTCTTATGTTCTGCTGTCTTAGAAACTTTTAACATAGAAGTAACCTGCTGCTCAGCGTAGCCTCTGATAGCAGAACCAAGATTAAACCAGGATTTTAAAATGCAGATTTGTTAGAAAATAGAGTGGTCTTTTAAATGCTATTACACAGCCGTGGAAAAAATGATCAATACAAATATGAATAATGGTAAAAGAGAAAAAACATCTGTCATATTGAAAATTTTGAGATGACTTAGCAAGTCAAGTTTCCTGATTTGTATAAAAGAGAGAAAGTGTAATGGCCACAGAAAGAGTGCAAACAAGGCTTCTCTACAGTTTGTACCTTGCGGAATGTCGATCTCTAGATCCAGGCCGGGGTCATACGAGTCGTCGTTCTCCTCCTCGTCTGAGCTGCTGCTGCTGCTGTCCCTCTCGGCCTTCACCTGCTCCTCCTTTACGCACTCCATCTTCACAATCTCACACTTAAGGTCTTAAGGAGGCAGAAACCAAACTGAGAAACCGAGAGAGCCAAGTCCCTTGAAAAGCAAAAGGCCGTGATCACTGCCGTACACAGCGAAAGATCCCATTACTAAGGTGAGCACCAGTATCATGCAGACGTTAAATAACTATATATACACATCTGCACCTTTGCAGTCCGGCTTCTCGTCGTCAGCTTCCGCCATCATGTCTGTCATGGTTAACAGGTCGGCTTCTACAGCGTTGGAGGGGACCATGGACCTCAGCTCTTTAATGGTCTCCACAATCTTCTCTGCGCCATGCAGCGTGGTAGGCAGGAAAACTGGTACAGGGACCTGGGAAGGATGGCACACATCAAAACTAAATATGTATGTATGTATGTGTATATGTGAGTGTATGTGCGTGTATGTACACACGTATATACACACACACACACACACACACACACACACACACACACACAGTCTCTATATAGATTTGGTTTTTGCATAACATTACTACTACAGACTTCTTGAAAATGTTCCCATGCTTGAGAGCATCTGGGTGTTTCCGAGCTTCTCGGTCACTCTCTAGCAGCACTCGGAAAACCACTCATACCCAGGATATGAACTGCACCTGAAATTATCCAGTGCTACAGTAACCAAGGATTTATTAGTTATAAACCAGTTATCTAAATGTGGATTTTTCTTCTTTTTTTTCCTTTACTTTTCCCCCCCAGAAAAGTGGTGGCCTTCCAAACACATGCCAAGAGAAAAAGGCTGAGAATCTAATACTTCCATAATAACCTGATTGTTGGCCAGGGTCGACTCATCCAAACGGACTTAACACGGTGTACATTTCAGTAGGAAGGCAGCTTCTCACCGGAACAGGCACTGGCACAGGTGCAGGTGTGGTCTGAGCATACATGTTCATGGGCACAGGAACATAGACAGGAACAGGAATAGGGACGGGGACATACTCCTTCTTCACCATCTCCGAGTCTGCCTCTTCTATAGTACACAAACAAACAGTAAGGGGCATTAGACTTGGGGGAAAAAAATCAGATACAGGCACCAAGCAGATCAGCACAGCTCCATAAACCATCCATACAGCTGGAAATGTGCCTCATGTGTTGACGGCAGGATTCTGCCCCGTGACGGTGTAGCTCACCTGTCTGACAATGCTTGCTCTGCATGTGAGGTTTGCAATAAGTGGCCTTTGTCATGGTAAGCGGTTTGCACAAAACAGCTTTGTTCTTTGCATCTTTCAACAAGCCAGCGCCTCCAAATGTCGACAGTGGTGCCTGGTTATAGGGCTACGGCAGAAAGGGATCAGGGAAGGGCAATGAAACGGCATGAAATGCAGCAAGACTGTGGCCATTGAGAGTAATTACAAAAGCCGGAGTACGCTGGCTCCCCAGGAGCATGATCAGAATCACCCTAAACAGTGAGGCAAACGCTAAGGACGTGATAAGATCTGTACAAAGGGCTTAGCGGCAGCCAGAGGGGAATGAGTCTGCTCCAGTCACAGAAACAGCATTTAGAGCTCTGACAGTGACTGGGGTTTACACTCATTGCTAAATCCCCCTTCAGCTAAGGCACGAAATCTCTAAGGTACCGTCTCTTTGTAATACTGACATAACACTGCAAGGGGTGCTTCACAAAAATAAACTCAATATCTACCCTATCAGCATCCACAGCCATAATGGCCTGATGCAACCCCCACATAACTGAGCCAGCAAAGCGTAAGACAGGACTGACATGACAACACTCACCATGTTTTTGGTCCCTTGCGACGAGGCTCCATATCCTGCCGAGGGACAGAAAGGTTAGTGGTGCCGAGGGCAAAAGCCTTTTCTCTGGTTTTACGGGGCTGAAGAGCCACTGTGACACTGGAACGGTCGGGCAGGAGCACATATGATAACAGGAGGGATACGAAGCAGCTCAGGGCAGGACCTTTAAGGAGACCATGTCTCCACAGGTGATCAGCAGATTAAATCTACTTAAAATCAGATCTAAACCAACCAAATCTCTCCATTCCAGGATCAGTCCATCAGCTTTCCTGAACATTACTGAATATAGCATACATCATTAAAGCCTCCTCATACAACATCTTCTGTGGCACGGCAGGGCAGTGTTTCCCAGCCCGATGCTTCCTCCAAGCTCTCAGTAAAAATGTGGACTGTCTGTGGGGCTCCACAGAAACAGTGCTGGCAAGCAAGCAAAACAAATGAAAAAAGCCGAATGAAATTTTTATAAGGGAGCAGCCTGCAGAAGGCGGCAAAGGCCCTGCAGACCCACCGAAGGACGTGTTCTCAGGGCCCTTCTGTGTGGCCATGTTGGGTTCATTCTGCTGGCAGTAGAAGCGCAGAAGACACTGCTGGTCACAAAAGTGCTTCACCTCCCCACGCCACTGTACGGATTCCGTAAGACTGCCTTGCACCTTGCAGCAGTCACAGCGCGCCGCCTGCGGACAGAAGGCAGTAAGCCAATGTCAGTGTGTCAGTATGTGTCAGTATGTATGCAGACAGGAACAAGTAGCACGGGGCCACAGCGCCCTCACCTTGTAGTACCAGTCATGGAACTTCTTGGCGCAGGCCTCGCTGCAGAAGTCCCGCTGCAGGCCGTCCACCTGCTTAATTATACCCCTCTTGCACATCTGTGAGCAGTAGTTGCAAGTGACACACTTGAGGCCCAGACGACGGGCAAAGTCCTGCTTGAACAGCAGCTTGCAGCCTAGCAGGAGTAACCAGAGCAACAAGCCCACGATTAGCACCGTGTTTAAATGGCATAGACCTAAGGTACACTGTAGCCTGCCATCTGTACAGGTACACAGAAGTTCTTTTGTTTTCACTTACTCTCTCCTGCTGGGGTAGCCAGTGTACAGTGCACCAGGTGTAGCTGGGGTTAAGGGCCTTATTCAAGGGGCCACTGGTGATATGATCACTTTAGTAGCCATAGGATTCAAACCCACAACCTTCTGAAAATGGGCACAGATTCTTAACATGCTGAGCTACAGACCACGCATGAAACAGCAGCTAAGTCCCAGGAGGATCCCTTACTGTTGTACCCATGATTTATTTTCACTTGACGCAATGCCAGTATTGTGGGTGCCATTGCACATACTGGGGGTGGGAGTATATGCCGGAAATGTACAGACTTGCTTACTCGTGTTACTATCGTTATTCTTACGGTCATTAATAGCATTAAGTTAAGTATTTGGGAGTATAACATCTCTCTATCCTCCACAGCTTATCCTTCACCACCCGCCACAGTAACTTTCACCCCCGAGATAAAATACCAGTCCAGAAACACAGCAAAATGCACACAACTGAAAGCAAAAGCTAAACAATGATTCATTTTATTAAACCTCTCAAAATACTTGTCAAAGCACTCCCTCTAGTGGCAGATTATGGAAAGTTCATATTACCGATATGGGAAAGCACACCTCCCACACAGGACACTTGTTTCATTACTGGCTCAAGCTGCATCAGTCTCATCGAGTCATCCTATACGCACAAGAATATTCACTTATTGTGGTGTTCTAAACTTATTACTACCCTCTTACTGTAGAATTGCTACAGGTTTAGCTGGAAGGGAACATCACGCACCACTTAATGTGCCCACCGACATACTAGGTCACACCACTATTTGTTGGGAAAAACTGTTTACTCATTCAACTGGAGGTTCAAATCCTGCCTTTGTTCTGTGTGAGCTGCATGTCCTTCCATGTCACATGGGTTTCAGGGTACTCTACTTTCCTGCCGCAATCTGTAGAGTGTGTGTGTGTTCTGAGCTTAGGATTAACTTTGTCTGATGGCTAAATGTCTTTATTTTACTGCAATGAACCCCAACCACCATTAAAGAGAACCAGTGAAGAGCACCAAGCAGTACAGGGCATACCCTCACTGCAGAAAGGTCTCTTCACTCCTGAGAACTTGACGGTCTCATGGAGAGTCTTCTCCTCCTGACAGTACTCGCAGAACGTCACAATGCAGTGCAGCTTCTTGTAGTCCTCACAGCAGGTCTTACTGCAGAACTGGTATACTTTATTCTGAAAGGGAGATCAAAGTTGAGAACAAGAAAGTCTTTAGAGTCCACAGAGAAATGATTCTCGCAGTCATCCTCACTGAGGACGTTAAAATCCACTTTCGTGTTGGTCATACTTCTCAAAGGAAAAACTACAGCGGCTGCAAGTATGCAAGTGATTCCATATAATAAAACCGACAGGTGACATCCGTATATGTGACTGAAACCATAGCCTATCATCAGATGATTTCTCCATTTGCTTATGAGATTACATGGCCTTGTCCTGAACTCCCAGAAGTCACCAGCTTATGTCAGATTTCTTTTTCTGCTCATTTGAGTCGAACACGCCATGTCAAATTCATTGTATCCATCGTATCCATAGTTGGCTAATAAAACTGCGGAGATTTAAAAGCACAAGCAAACTTGGGATGTGAAGCGCAAACACGTTGAACACCAAATGTGTCAGAAGTACCTAAGCATGAAATTTAACCTTATATTATTGCAACCTAGGGGTGGGTGATATGACCTAAAATTATCACAGTATTTTTCACTTTTTTGGATGCATCAGAATTATCCATCCATCCATTAACTTCCGCTTGTCCAGGGTTACTTTTTCCAGGTTTTGGGAGAAGTAGCATGTCCTGTCCCTTCATGCAAATTTAAAAAAATAATAATACATGTATATTAAGTACACTTTAATTGCTATTACATTTCAGTATGGATGGTCTTATTTCAAGATTTCTTGTGCGAGTGTTGGCAACCCTGAAAATGTATGTTTAATTGTTTCACCTGAGTTTATTTGTATAGAAAACTAACATTACTTTATACAGTTGTTAAAAAATGTAAAAACGAACATGAAATCACCAATAAAATATGATTTCAGGACAGAGCAGCTACTCTGTTAGGAACATTACAGCTTCTTGGTAGAGGTGTTAGATTTCGCTGCTGTTATTAACACTATTGGCACATTAGCACAAAGGGCTACATACACCGAAGTACGTCTTGCTTGGGGGTTAAAGGAGTTTGATGTTCATTGACGTGGGAAATGGCAGTTCAAGTGTTAATTGGGCAGTTGTGTGCTTTACCATGCATCTTGCATGAAGACATACATTTGCTGATTTAGCGAATATGTTCTACTTTTTATTTTGCTAGTATACATATGTAACCAGGTTATTTTGTTTGTGCATAATTACACAAAATCTGTTTATCTTGAATTTGTTAATTTGCTATCACAACAGTGTCAGAGTGTGTTTAATAGATAATTCACATAACGCAGATAAACCAGTTACATAGATTATATAAGGACCTGAATTCAGATTATAAAACCTTCAAAGCTTCAGTTGTAAATAGGCTGTTGACTTCTCACTGTGTTAACGGTATAGTGCAAATCCATATCGCGGTGCACAATCACTATGACAGCGGTGTAACGCCCTCCCAATTGTGACCCATTTATATATATAGTTATTACGCATAACATGATGTTAGTGAAACAGGAATTCATATACTTACGAACGAGTAACTGAAATGACAAATTTTAATCATGTTTAACCATTCAAAATATGAGTTCAGCCAGCATACAAAATAAAGTCACTTGTTCCTCAATATTCCCTGTTGGTCGGGTATACGCTAAGTGAATGAGCCAAGAATTAAAAGTACTTTGATTTGTACATACTGTTCTTGTTCTTTAATGCAGTGTATGCACTCTAAATTACAAAACCTTCATTTTTTGTTTAGTTATTTTAGTGTGCAAAGATTACAGCTCACACCTCTCCCATATTTTGCACAATCACTCCATATTGAAAAATAAAATGCTGTCTTTGGTTTGGAACCAATATCAGCCATAATCCGTCTTGTAGTTTCGGGCCATGCGGAGCTCGATTTAGCATTTTGCGATTATGTTAAAATAAAGTATGATTTAATATAGCCGTCATAGCCTACACTTTCACTACTATGCAGATGATTTAGTAATGTCAGCTCGCAAACACCCATTGAATTGAATTCCCTCCCAAAGCTTTGAATACATGCTACCCTTTTCAAACTAAATACAGACAAGACCAAAGTTTTAATCAAAGGTCCTAAATCCCCATTATCCAAATCATCTGATCTTATCCTTCTGTATTTTTTGTATAATTGTTAAGCCTGCTCCTGTTATCAGAAATCTAGGTGTACTCCCTAACCAATCACTGAACTTTGATCAGCACGTCAAGTCCCTAACCAAAACTGTATTCTGCCATCTCTGTAACATTGCTCGCTTTTAGTAATTTCTCTTTAGTAATGATGCACAAACTCTGGTCCATGGTTTCATTATCATCATGCACTGATTATTGTAATTCCCTTTTTACTGTCCTCCCTGCAAAATCTTCATAAAAGCTTCAGTTTATTCAGATCTCTACTGCAAGACTCCCTAACTATAAGTGTCCTGCTCACATCACCTTCATTCTCAAGTTAAACTGGCTACCAGTTTTGTGTCAAATCAAATTCAAAATCTTGCTACTCATCTAAAAAGCTCTGCATGGCCTTGCACCCCCTTACCTCAGTGAACTTACTCTCCCCCTCACTCTCTCCGGACATCCAGCTGTAATCTACTCTTCGTCCCCAGCACCAGGCTTCTCACTATGGGTGACAGGTCCTTTGGTGCCCCTGCCCCCAAACTCTGGAATACTCAATCTCTCCATGACTGCTCTTCATTCTCTACTTGTAAATCTGACTTAAAGATCTTCCTGTTTAATGTACGTTTCTCTTCCTGCTTAGATGTTTTTTCTCCCTCCTTGTAATACAACTTTGGATTTGTGAAAAGTGCTGTATAAATGTAATCTATTATTATTATCATTATTATTATTAGGAATCAGCCGAACCACATTTTTTCAGTACCGATCCGATTCTGATACACAACTGCTGATACCGATACAGATTCCGATACAAGAGCACTTTTTATCTTGTTATACTTTATATATTATTTTTTAAGCTAGAAAAAACAGATGGGGAAAAAACTACAAACACACATAACTTGCTGTTTTAAGTGTTTTTGAGGCATTTGCAGTTCAATATGAATATCTTCAAAGCAAGTATACACATAATAATAATAATAATAATAATAATAATAATAATAATAATAATAATAATAATAGCAAAATGGTACAGTATTACTTAAGTAGTAGTTGTATAGGGGCGCTTTTCCACCGCACAAAGTACGGTACTTTCGCTTTTCCATTGACTTCCGGTCGAGTACCAGTACCGAAATC
>JAODJU010000035.1:1076259-1179195 GCA_026776725.1 Gnathonemus echidnorhynchus
CGAAAGAAGTACCAAACTTTCGGCACTTTATGGAAGTACCGAAAGTACGGTACCTGGTGCGGTGGAAAAACGCCCTAGGGTCAACAACTCTCCTTTAGCTCAACAGAAAGAGCATCATGCTAACTACTAGTGTTATCAAAAGTATTTAAAGTATTCATTCTACCATGTATAAAACTGCTCTAATACTCATTTTACACTGTATTGAGTCCACAGTCCGCACTTCCAGTTAACAGGCTACCAATGCGCACACCTAGACCGGAGTGAAGTCTACAGATGGGGTGTTACCAAGATGACTAGCTGAGCAGCGTCAGAGCATTCACCACTGCGCTGAGCTGAGTAGCCAGAGCGCCATCTGCCGCAGGACACATGCAAGCCTGCATGTAAACAGTGCCACTGAACAATACTGGCAAACACCAGAAATGTATCTAAGCATTGAATGGACCGACATGTGAGTTGACAGATAGGACTCTTATTTGTGAATTAATGAAATATTAATTTGTATGAGCTTATTGCAGTTGAAGTAGAGATGTGATGTGTATTTTTCTCTACGAGTTAAAACATTTTTTGTAGTTGGTTAAATATTTCCACATTAAGACAACGGTCTGCAGTTATTTTTACCTGTGGGTCGTGCTCAGCTCCGTATGATCTCTTGAGGTCATATTGATTAGTGGTCATTTGGCTACAAACTTTTAGGGTTGTGCAATTGTTAGCATAGCAGGTAAAGGTAATGGATATCTGTTCTATTATGCATTGCAATAATAGAAACCAAGGTCTAATGTGTGATAGTGTTTGTTTATTGCTCATGAATATCTCTGAATGTGATTACAGAGCAATTACTATGGCTACTACTGTACTACTTATGCCTTCACTGATAAGCAAAGGTATATTTTAGATGATATAGTGACACAAGTTTACAAATGACTGAAGTTTTTACTGCAAACGAAATTGCAACTGAAATAATTTTTTACATTATATTATGTGTTAAATATCGAAATTGCTACCAAATACTTTTCTTGATATCTTATCAAAATTTGAAATTTTTGTATCATGAAAATATTACTAACAGCACAGAGCTTGGGGTTCAAATCCCAGGAAGCACACAAACTGTACCTCTTCCCTCTACTGTAAGCCTTCTTGAATAAAAAGGTCAATTAAATTTAAAGGAGTTGCACGTACAGAAATGCGTCACTTAACATCCACATTTGTGTGGCTTCTCCAGACCTCTGGATATATCACTAGTGTGTTACGGTTCTTAAATTTTTTTCTATGGCATGACAGTATCAAAGGGCAAAATATAAACAAACATATATAAAAAAAAGACATTTTCAAACATGGCTATTAAAAGAACACATGTAATCACGTAGTTGGAAATATTCTGCAAATTATTATAAATGGAACGTGCAACAAATGAATAAGTGCACTTTTTAGGACCTACATATCACAACAAATAAAAATATTTAACTTTCACCTTTACAGGTGATCCATCCAGTTCTTGAACAAGTTTGTGAGTGTGGGATGAGTACGGATTAGACGGGTAGAACAAATGACAGCACTATCCGGGAATTACAATGCTGTCATTTCCAATAGCACCAAGTCTCGTTTGAAAGATTTTCATTTTTACCATTAGACAACGGTGCTGTAACAAGAGACATGGGCATCAAATATTTAAATTTGAATGACATTTAGAAAATGATTCATACAGAAGAGCAAGTTGCAACAACTTCACAGATTTGTCTATAATATTGTTTTAAATGGAACGCGTTATGTCCTGAACATCAAAATGCCAGTGGTTAAACAAGTTAAATTGTTAGTTCATTCACTAATCTAGTCGGGGCCATTTACCCTAGATAACACTGCCAGCTGCTAGTAACAAGCAACATGTATAGAGTTCGGATTCATATACTGCACTAGTCATTAAAAACTAACATTTTCAAAGGTAGAGTCACAGTGACACCAGGGTAGTTTGAATCGACATTTCAGACAGGCTCTCTCTTTGAAGCGCACAGCACTGCACAGCACTGCACTGCACAGCGTTACCCCAGTGCTGCACTCAGCTCCCGCTGCTTTTTATATGACTGTCAAAGAGAGCGCCACCTTGATGTGCGTCACGGTACAGACCACCACTGACCTCCCATTCCAGTGTCTCAGGCTTCAAGCTGAATGCACCGCGGCAGTAATTACACTTAAGCTGGATGCCCCCAGGGGCGGAGGGCCGTGCCGGCTGCCCGTTGGCGGGGGTCGCCACGTTGGCATTCTGTAAGGGGTAGCAGAGTTGACAAGGTTTTTACAGGACCTCGGGACAAAAGCTGACAACCGATTTCTACAGTTAAACTTGCACTGTGCAGAGTGAACAGAGCTAGTGTGGCTGGGCTGCATCACTGGGATTTAAGGCAGCAACAATCAATTCAGAGGCGTGAGACCCGAGCTCGGGCTCCACTCTTCACTGGCTTAGTGTCTGGTGAGACCCGAGCTCGGGCTCCGCTCTTCACTGGCTTAGTGTCTGGTGAGACCCGAGCTCGGGCTCCGCTCTTCACTGGCTTAGTGTCTGGTGAGACCCGAGCTCGGGCTCCGCTCTTCACTGGCTTAGTGTTAGCTGATTTACACTCATACCTGTTCTCGGGATTTATCCAATTAGCAGTTAATGTATACAGATGTTTTCTAAAATATAAAGCATTTAAACATCATTTGCTGAAAGAGTGTCAATTTCAAAATGACCATTACTGTAAAGGAATGCTAAAATGAATGCTGATCCATTCACTTCCATAGGGGTTGTCTATGGCCTGTACACGCATGTAAACACGCCTGCTAGGAAGCCTCTGCTAGAGGACGACACCCAGTTGCTGCCTACCTGAAATTTGGTCACACAGTTTGAGCTGCAGAAGCTGTAGACCTTGCCATCTGGTAGCGTGGCTTGGTACTGGGGTAATGCATTTCTCTTACAGAAATGACAGCTAGGCTCAGCACCTATAAAAGGCACAAAATTAACATGGACTAACACCACCTATACTCATATATCAATGCAAACCAGTACCACCTGGAAATGGTAAAGACATTCAAGCAATAAACTATGTTTTGTCTCAGACCATAATTTGTGCTGCTTGTTTTATGTAACTTGATGAACTGGGCCATGGGCCTGGGCTCTCTTCTGTGTCAGGACTTACTGATTGTGACAGGAGCTTTGCTCTTGTGTGCAGTCATACAGGTAGTGGAACAGTAGGGCTCCATGGTTCCACTAGGCCCAATGCAATGAGTGACATCAAATGACCTGCAGGGGGCTTTGCAGCCACTGCAGTTGGTAAGCTTTCCATGTGCCTAAAAGCAGAACAAAAAGAGTTCACGATTTGTGAGACAAGACCTAACATTTTCTTACTTAGAAGGGGACTGAAAGTTTCTCAGAATGACAAGGAAGGGCAAAATTGGTTTGCAACAGGGTTAGAAATCTACAAGGCTGTGTTTGAATAGCAGGTACAGAATTTGCTGCAGGGATGTTTGGGAAGGAAGCGTTTCAAATTCAATGATAAAACAGCCAGGAGGAGCAAAGCAGACCTGTTTGTAGTCCCTGACACAGTTCTGGCAGCAGAATCGCTTCTGCTGCCCATCGATGACCAGGAAGTGGTTGGCAGAGGCCCGACTAGGCAGGTAATCTCCACATTGTTCACAACAGTTCATGATCAGGCCATTGGCCATGCGGTAGCGGTTGAAGCACATGTCACTACAAATCTTGTGGGTGACATTCTTAAAGCTGACCTCATGGCGAATCTGCAAGGGATTTGAAGACATAACCAAAAAGGCAGAACCACTACATTCCCTCCCAAACATGTTTCTTAAAGAAAGCAGACATATCCCATAATATTAGATCAAACTTAATTGGCTTTTAGGTTTAAGGAGGTCAAGACGCAAAGGCAGATGCTATTTTACCTCTGTCAGCTTCCCACACACGGTGCACTTCGTTTTGACAGGCGTCTTGGGGGAGTTCTGTTTGTTCTCATATGAAGCCAGGCAGCCAGTGCTGCAGAATTCTTGAAAGGACTCACTGGAGTCCACCTGGGCCACGATGGTCCCTTTCATACTGGTAATGTCCCTGGAAAAGGGACAGTATCGAAGACATGGGTCAGCCTGAGCACCATAAAAAATGGCAGATTTTAAAGAATTAAATGCATATTTGTACCTCATGTATAAACCAGGCTAAAAATGACTTTAAGGGAAAAAAAAAGTGCATGGAAACTCAGCATGTATAAAACACCGTGAATGAGAGACTCACTTCTTGCACATTGTGCAGTTCTTCTTGGGGGCGGGTCTGTGGGAGAAGGCGGAGAGGCAGGTAGTGGAGCAGAAGAGATGGGCAGAGCCCTTGCGCTGGTAGGCTGTCTGCCCTTTCTTCAGCGGCTTCTTGCAGTTAGCGCACGTGACCTTGACAGCTCTGGGGGGAGGCTGGGGCCCCAGAGGGGAGCGTGCTGGTGGCTTGGGCAGCGGCGCTGCTGGGGATGGGGAGTCAGCTCCGGGCTGCTTCTGGTTCCGTGGGAAGGATGCTGACTGGGAGATCCAGGAATCTGCAGGCAGAGTAAGGAAAATGCTTCCATTAATACTTACCACCGGAACTAGAGAAGGGATGCTGAACAGACAACTAGTTAGTTATGTTTATAATTCAATTGCAATTAATGCTTTGTCCAAAATGTCTTGCAGATCAGTGCATGTAAACACAGCATAATCATAGTCCTGTGCATTTTACCTATGTGAGAAAAAAAACAAAAATCTGAGTCCAAGATAAAACAGCTCTGATTCTGGCACAGTAAGGATAATAAACTGCCCTCTAATCAATTAAATTGTTTTTTTTTTTTACCAGATTTCTGGTGAGTCCCTGTTTCCCCATTTTGCACGGGCTCGCGGGCGGTGCTGACCCGGCCAGGGTTGAATGTGCCGGAGGACCCAGTGTTGGTGCTCGGTCGGCCACTGACAGGGGGGTCACCATTGGGGTCCTGAGCCTCTGGGTTCAGACTGAAGGTGCTGCTAATTTGTAGCCCATTTTCCACCTCTGCAGCACCCCCTGCTGGTGGAGTGGCATCCTGCAATGAAGTTACACTTGTGATCATCAAGTTCATGTCCTGCTGCCTGGCAGGCGACCCTGCCCCAGGGGCTGCTGTTGCCAGAGCAACAGCAGGAGGGGTCTGTGTGGCAGGAGTACCCAGCGTTGTGACGCTGGCAATCCTGATCTCCGAGTCTGGCTCTGTGCTGCTGAGAGCCCGCTGGGGTACTGCTGGTGCTGAGAGGGCATCTTCCTCGTCATCTATCACGATTGTCTCACTCCGATCCTCAGCCGATGGGTTCAGAACAGGGGCTGTGGCCGCGGTTGCTTCCTCCGCAATGCCTGCAGGCATGGGGGCAGGGCTGTCTTCAGGAGAGTTCATTCTAATGGCAGGGAGAGGAACAGTGCCAGACTCCTTTGCTGGAGGCGTGGTCTCCACCAGCACCACATCGTCGTCGTCGGCGACCCTGGCTGTATCTGCCTCTGTAACAGCGTCTCCCTGGGACTCTGTGGCTGTGGTCTTTTCTCCTGAGGGAACAGTTTCCATAGGGTAACTCTCCTCTGGAGCAGCGTTCCTCTCTTCACCTGCCAGGCTAGGCTCGGAAGCCTCTGGCAGCCCTTCATCCATCTCTTAGGCACCTGCTGACAGAAACAGCCCAGTAGGAAGAAAAAATGGCCAATCATGTACATCTCATTTGACTCATCGCGGCAGAGAATGTCTGCGGTGGTGTGATCCCATATCCGTTTTATAACATTGTGCTTTAAATGTGACGTCTGCACGCAGACCACTTCAAATTAATTCAAAGTTATAGAGTTTATGCATAGAACATGTACTCCTCTAATCTGGTAGCCTCCATGTTCCTTCACATCGATGGGACCACAAGGCACCGAATGTGCAATTACTGTAGTGGTAAAAGCAAAGGGTTAATTAAGCCTCGCCTACTTGTGCAGTGTAAATACTGAGTAAGGCAGGAGGCATTTGTTGCTACATGTTAAATACAAGGAGACATAGGCCTGCTTTATGTGCATAAGGCCTGTTTGAATTGCAAGGTTTACAGCTAAACAATACTGGAAAAAAAATTACATCACATTTGAAATTTTTGCGATATTTATAAAGCAAAAATAAGCTGAAAATTTGCACAAAATACACTACAGCCAAATACAATTTATCTACCAATAACGTCTGTGTAATAAACTGGTGGTGTTGCTGCGAGTTGTCATGACTTGACACAAAGCCGACATCACTCGCTTTTGCTCAGTATCGTCTCTATGGAATCCAAAATATTTCCTTACAGCTTAAGTCTAATGTCTTTTAGTGATTCTTAGTTCCTGTGCAGTTCTTGTAGATGTAGTTCTTGTTCACTTTTCTCCACCTCACTCTTTTTTCTTAAATTTCAATTGTTTTATTTAAATTCACACCTTTTTTCACTGAACTTTACTGAAAAAAATCAAATATTACCATTGGAATTTATACCGTATTAATATATTTAATAATGTACACATTCATAAACAATCCTAATCATAACCAATATATGAAAGCTGTTGCATCTTGTTCATTGAAGGTGTCATGAATGCAATGCTTTAAGACATTACAGTATACTTACATGCTACTTATGAATGTTCTATGAATGCCTTATGAAGGTGCAGTTAATGTTCTGTTCTGTTAAGTGTTACCCATTTTTTATTATGTGAAAAAATTAAAGATGGATCTGTGGTCCAGAAATAATAATGAATTATAAACGTCATGCCAGGAACAGTACTTTGAGACTTCTTGTAACTGATAAATGAAATCATCTCCATTATTTTAGCAGGTGTGTCTTTATATCAGGTGCAGCCAAACTTTAAAATTTAAATATCGGTTGGCAATACCAGCCATGAATAAGGCATCTGACTGATGTTGATATCATGATTTTTAAATGTACATCAGCAAATACCAATGTTAAATAACATTGGTAATAAATACCGCAAGCATTACTTCTTACTTAACTAGATAGTTAGCTACCTCAGAGTCTTGACCATTGCTATTGCAGCTAGGAAAAATTATGACTTTTTGTGCTAAAAAGGCATTTCCTAAAAGTGATGTACCGCAAACATCATCAGGTAGCACTTCCCATATGAATATTAATGATCATTCCCCACAATTTGGAAATATGGGTGGCGTTACTGCTACACTGGCTGTTCAAATGAATGCAAGAATGCGCAACCTGACAGTCGTGCTACAAAGCGACCAATGTGTTCCTGAAAAACCTCACATTTACTAAAATCAGATACTAATATACACATATCCAATGGGAAAAACAGGATTAGGGGAATGCGACTCAAACTTAGTAACTTAAGCCAAGTGAAATGAATTAAATAATAAACAGTGATACCAGTGGTCAATAATGTAATTATTATTTTTTATTTAAAGTGCATATAATACACAAAGAATTTACATTACAAAACATCTCCTATGGGTCTTATGAGTCTCAAGAGAACTGCATAGAAACCGCTTCAGCTGAAAGTGACAAACTCACGACCTGTCGATTGTAGAGAGTCTGCAGTAATGATGCCAAAACCACGTTTCATGAACCATTTGCTGTATTTCTGACCTCACTAGAGGGTGCTCTTGGTTTACTTTGGCTTTGAACATGGTCATGCTTTGAACCCTTTTTTGAACAGAGTAGTGAGCCATAACCACTACGCAGTTGGGCATGAGCACACCACAACGAATTATGGTATGTGTACCAAAATTATGGTATTCAGAGGCAGACATTTCAGGTCCAGAAAGTAAAAATCCAAACCAGGATTTTGTCTCAACCGACCTATTGAGTATTTTGTGACTGTGACTCTCTATGCTCAACTGGTTGGTTGAAACAAAATCCTGGTTTGGATTTTTACTTTCTGGACCTGAAATGTCCGCCTCTGATGGTATTACGGTACCATAATGAAGAAAACACGGCTACAGGCAGGCTACAAAAAGCAAATGTAAGTGAAGTTGCTGTGTTTTATATGATAACCTGTGAAATAATTTTTATATTTTTAAAATCTAAGACTTTGACCTGTTCAATGCATGGTTGAAGAAAAAGTTCAATTCTTTTAGATTAGAAAAATTGGTTGGGCCAATTTGATGAAAAGATCTGGTTCAAAAGAATGATATGTTCATGAATCGGACATCACTATCATTCACTTGTTGTAGCTGTTTTTGCATGCAAGTAGTGTTTCTCACTGAGGCCATATCGCGTTGTAGTTTACAGTGCTTTTCACTTTAACTGAAATTGCAAAAATACAAATGCGATTCAGCATGGTATTGGACTTGGGTACCAATATATCAATCGTATTTGTTGTGCAATATCATGCATTGTAGTAGCACTGACTGTAGGAGGATTTCGACCTCAGGACTTTTGACATTACTGAATAATGCAGTTGAATCGCCACCCAAACTTTTTGATTCATCATAAAGCATTGATGCATCTTTACACAGGTAGTTAAAATATATGGTTGGTTTATTTCAAATACAAACATACCTAAATCGAATCAGATTTGGTGATTTATACAAGTAATGTCTATGCAAAGCAAACCCAAGCTAAGTACTACTAAGTATATGTGCCTGAAAGTTACGCATTTAACCACAGCATTTATTATACAATAACTCACTTTATTACCCACACCCACCTCCATGGGAGAGGTGACTAGAGGCTAGAGCTGCAGTACAAGATTTCGGCCTACCTATTTCAGGTGGAAAAAACTTAGGCAAAGAGGAAAAAAAAAAAGAGCCCCATCCGAAACAATAAAAAAACTGAAGAGGAATTTCTTGCTGCTCCTGGTCACACAGTAATACTCCATCAATGGCTGTACTGTGGAGACTGTCAGAAACACCAAGTTTCTTGGCAAACACATCACAGATTACCTCACTGTGTCCCCTAGCACCACCTATTTAGTCAAAAGAGAACTGCAGCACCTCCATTTCCTGCATTGACTGAAGAGAACAAGTCCCCCTCCCCCCATCCTCACCATGTTCTACAGGGGTACCACAGAGTGCATCCTGACCAGCTGTATCACTGTTTGGTATGGGAATTGGGACATCTTAGACCAAAAGTCCCTGCAGCTGATAGTGAAAACAGCTGAGAACATCTTTTCCCTTCATTCAGGACATTTACCACAAATGCAGCATCCACAAGGCTTCCAGCATTTTAGGTGACCCCCTCCCATGGACTCTCCATCCCGCAGCCATCTGCAAAAAGATACTGCAGAACCCAGAACAGTTCCACCAGACTAAAACAGCTTCGTACCCCAGGCCATAAGCACGCTGTAACACCCTGCTGCCCACATCTCTCAGGCTACTTTAATAAACAGAACTCAAACCCCCATCCCCTATTTGCACTAGCTGCACCCCATGTTTACACCAATGTACAGATATGCTGCTATATTTTCATATTCTAATACCTATGAATCCTACGTTTATACATCCAATTATGCTGCTATGTACTTTTTGTTGCACAACCTATAAAAGAACTTGGTTGTCTTTTGTGCATCTTGTTCGTTCATTTTTACAATTTTGCATTGTTGCACTGTTATGTCAAGCACTACATGTATCTTTGTGTACAACCTGTCTGATGTGTGTTGCACTATGGTTCTAGAGAAAAACACAATATGTTTCCTTCCATACATACTTAACTTTATCCTATTCATATACTGGCACATTTCAAAAGTGTGTGTACTGTCAGTGAAACTCCACAAGGGGCAGCGCTGCGAGACAAATGTTGACTCTTTTCTCCCTTTTCCCTGCCCCCTCTTCTCTTCCTCACAACAGGTGTTGATGCAAGTCCTTTGTTGCGGTGGCTATCCGAATATTGAAGGAAATGCCCATTTTGCCTAGGTAAGCATCAAATTAGGTCTGCAGCAACATGCTTAAAGTAGAAATCGTAGCTTGATAGTGGACTGAAGAATGTGGAAGCTTTCAGTCTTTTTTCTCCCATGTGCTTTTCAAAATAGAGGTGACTGTGCTGCCAATTTCACTTTGGAAAGACACAGTTAACTCTACAACAGGAAAAAAAACAATCAATAAAACATCTAAGGTCTTACAACATAACGACAGGCTCCTACACGCAGACAGCGCAAAGGCATCTTATGTCAGATGGGAGTCAGTCTAAGATGGTGGAGATCCCCAAGCAGACAGGCTAGCCTGTTCATCTGCTTGATGTCAATTTGTCATGGTTTGCCACCCCTCTAGTGTACAGCAAGCAATAAAAACATAAAATATTATAGGAAGCAAAGAAGTGTCACTAATGAATACATTACAAAGTAATACCCACTTATGCTGAAATGCTAGTCTTGTGAATCTCTGACAGACCACAGTCAAGCCTAACATCCATTTGTACAAAGCATGGCCAAAACAGCCAAAAATGTAATGGGAATTCACACATCGTCTGAAGTGACCCTTAGATATTTTAGTCTGTGAACAAGATCAATCAGCTCCTATGCTAGCAGACAAGTAAAGCATGAAAACTTCCTATTGATAAATTCTGACACAAAAAGAAAATCTAACATCAATTCCAAATAGGTAAAAAAAAAACAAAAAAAAAAAAAACAACGTAACACTCTATTTCAATCTGAAAATGTACTTTCCAAGCACACAGATGTACATCTGGGTTGTCACACAGATTCAGAAAATGAAGAGAGCACACAAGGGCATCAGTGTCTGAAAAAGAGTACTGAATGGCAGCAGGTTCAGAGCCATGGCAGAAAACGGTACAAGCAGGACAGCACTGCAGCTGTACAGACATAAAACCAACAGCCCGTCCATGCACTTTTGGCTAATCAGTACTTTGATCTTAAAATTGAGACCGGTTCTGATCAGATTAAAAGAAGTCAGATGCTTTACCTTACCCAGTTCTACTGTTCTCCCATAATGTTCATTTAGGTATAGCCATCAAAAGTCAATGTTTATCTTCATTCATTAGGCTGCAGGTTGGATATTTACCAGTGTGTGAAAAGAATGTAAATCTCTGTGAAATGCTCAAAGTAAATGTCATGCATAATTTAGCTACCCATTCACCAGAGTAGTTTGGGCTATGCTCCTTTCTCAAGAATGCCACTGAGGATCCCCTTCTGGAACCAAAACAAACAACCACTGGGCTAAAATCCACTTCCTTAGGTTGCGTATTTCTAACCATTAGGCTACTGACTGCGGGATTATTCATATTTTCAATAAAATATTTCTGTGTCACCACTGTGAACCAGCATGGTCATCGGTCATTGCTACTCCCTCAGGTATGTCAGCTTTACTCTTGCTCTAAGCATCAAACTGCATTGCAGCCTAGCAAGCCTTTACATCATATACTCCACTGGAGGAGAGGCAGTAAGATTAAGAGTAAATGTAAGACTCTCACAGCACTGTAATGTTCCAGCTGCTCCCCACAAAATGATGCCACACACTCAGTATGTGCATCTAAAGGGCAGGAGACTGTCATTCAAAATACAGCAATGGTATGACACAACATGACCCCCCATTGGCGGGGGGAGAGGAAACACTGAAAGCCAAACACTGCAAATTTGACATTCCGTTCGCCTCAAACAGATTTTAATGTTGCTATGAACAGAGTAAAAGCTTGTTGGACTAATTATTTCCATAGGCAGAGCTTTCACCTGTTCAGAACACGACCACACATTTCATACCTGTGCTAAGTCAACACCAGACCCTGATTTTAAAAAGGCACCTCAATAGGGGGAAGTCTCGTCTAATTTAACATCTCACTATACGCCTACCCAATTATATTATATAACACTTACTGTGACTGACTTTATATGAAGTATGTGGGGGAAATGAGCACTACTATGCAGAAGCCATGATATACATAACACTTTTATACAAGCAAAAAAAGCATCCTTTGTATTAATTCAACAACTGCCATCAACATACATGTAACCAGCTCATAAAATATTGCTTAATATTTCTTAAAAACTGGGTGGTTAATTATCACGGCAAATTCGGATATTTATAATCGAGGTAGAAAGCAGACCATACTTATCATAATGCAGGCTTTCCCCCCAGGCCGTGCCCTTGACTATGCAAAGGAGTCGAATCCCCGGTCCATCACGAGGACCACAGTTCCACGAGAGTCAAGGCAACGAGCAACCGACCGCGTCGAGCCAAAAAAAAACATTTACATTTTTTTTATAACTTAGAAGCGTCCAAAAGTTTGACCGCGAATCGATTGTGAGAGTTGACATTAGCAGTTCGCTCCCTAAACGCACGAGAACTTGTTGTTATTCACTAACAGTGTGAACCGTGCTCGAGCTTCGGCTTGACGTGTTCCCACCCCTGGCCTCCTTCGCGCACGCAGCCATTGGATTAGCGGCGAACTGGAGGGTGGAGAACTGAAGACTGCGCCATTGTTATTAGCAATGGGGAAAATAATCACAAGTTATTCGTGATCATTCGCTGCGGGATATGACGGATGGTACTTTGGGATAACTCCACAGCACGCCTTATCGCGATAGAAAAAAAGAGTTCGAATGCTGAGAATTCCTAGAAAGCCATTTGTTTGCATTTTATTCTGCCATGTCCCAATTCAAATGTCAGTGTTAGCAACCTACCTGGAGTCACATTACTAGATCTGAGGTGTTTGACATGAGGTTAAATTGCGTTAAAGATTTTTATGCAATATTATCTCCAATTATTATTACCAATCTACTATTATAATTCTGTATACTGTGAAAAGCTACCAGTTACCGTTTAATTGGAAAGTTACCCCTCAGCGAGTACCCCGGGCAATCAGAAAAATACATCGCATGACCCCAAGGGGCGCTATAACACTTAATATTACATCAGTTGCACTCCTGTTATTATATTTCTAACAATGATCTAAAACGGCTTAAATTTAAGATTAGAAGCTCAACATACGTTAATTGCCCCCACTCAATCAGTTGCATAGCGCATATCCTCTTACTTCCTGTCTCCAATAGGGGCTATTATTTGCCCCCTCGAGTCAGCAGCACTGCCTAACGTCCGCCATTAGAGAGCGAACGAAACAATACGTGAGTGAGCAGGCAACAGCACCCTGCCACAGCAGAGAGGGGGAGAAAAATCACAGGCGGGGTAAAATTAACTGCTAAGTCGCCATTAAATTAGACTTAACAACGTAACTGAAGACTCGCGGGCCTCAATGTACACCCGACTCACACCATCAGTAGTTGCTAAAACTTTGGCCCATTAACCATAAATTGCAATAAAAACGTCTCTGGATCTCTTACCCGAGTCGAGCTGGAAACGATATAGCGCCACTCTGTGCCTTGACATCAATCCTAAAGCGCATGCGTCGAAACGTAGAAACGTCCTATGCGCGTGGGAGGTGTCTGTTAGCAGGATCCTTTTCCATTTCTCGCCTTTCATCACTGCGCAAGCGTACTGTGTTCAATCAAAGTATTGCGGTAACATAACCAATTAAATTGGCAGTACTTTAAATATATTTCCGTTTACTGATCATCTATGGAATTATTACTCAAATCCTCTTTGAATTATATCGAGACTTATTTTGTTGTTAAATTATAATTTAGCATGCCGTAAAATAATCATTACGGTCAATGTATCAGTAAGGGATTTGTAAGTTTTGATGGTAGAGCCGAATTATATTTCCTATATAAAGCATTCATCACGGTTTTGGTGTATGGTGAACTTTTCAAAAAAGTAGGTTATTTTTAAAATTATTGGGGCGTGTGGCTCCAACTTTAAGTTTCCTACCTTGTGCGAGGGTATTTTCATCCTGAAGGACACGTGGTATCGCTGATATGGTGCCCTTGAGACGTATGTGCATCCTTTGGTATATTCGTTTTTAAATTCAATAGATGATTTAATTTATTCGTATTAAATTATTATCATAGTTATGGTGGATAATGTACATAAGCCAATGCCGCGGTATCCCCCATACAGTCTCCTGTAATGCCTGCGTATTTTCCCTCCATGTTTGCAAAGCATTATGGCGGGTGCAGTGGTCCTTTCTGCATAATATTTATATAATTTTATATATTTATATAATTTATTGAATTGCATGTTTTATGTATCCATTATATTGCAGGTTTTATTTTACATCCCTTGAAAATGTGCCATTTTATAAAGTGATCGGTTAAAAACCCAAGCAAACAGGGCGACAGAACATCACAGCAAAGGTTCCTAAACTACTATGCTACCAACTTATTTGACGTTCTTAGAACGTTTGAGAAACGACTTTACTTTATATACCTTGTGTAATGATAACAAATCATATAGACACATTTAATGATTACACACGTTACATTCCTGTTTATTGTGTATAGTTTACTTTAGTTTTCACACACACCATGTATGTATATATACACACACGCACATATATATATGTGTGTGTATATATATATATGTGTGTGTGTGTGTGTATATATGTGTGTGTGTGTGTGTATATATATATATATACACACATACATACACACACATAAAATAAGAATACATATCTTCCGGATTCCCCTCTGTAACCCCATCTAGCGACAAAACGGTGATATAACATTGTGCCACCGGGATGCCTATCTCGAACAATGGTCTATAGTGCACCGAACCTATCCTCCTTATGCTCAAGTTCCGTCCGTTACAAAAATCACGGTGAAACCGTGTAATGTCACTACGTCACCGACAGCGTTACAACGGTTCACCTTTAACGGGGTGCTTGTGGCGGCCAAATGAATTAAACTCTCTACTAGTGAACTAAGCAGTTAAAATGAATACGTCTCCTGGCACATTTTTATGCTGTTAACGATTTTCTTGCTATCATAATTCTAATTTTTTATTATGTACTTTGTGCTGTAGAAGTATCATTGTGATATATATCCAATAACAGGCTATTAGCAGAACATGGACTTAGAGGTCAATATATAAATATTGATGGTCACTCCAACGCAAGATCAAATTAAATATCTAACTACTTTGTTGTATATGTGCACAAATCATGAGAACTAAATCCATTAATTGAACCGTTAAGCGTGAAGGAGGGCAAAACGGGGGTTGTCTTATGACGTGACCTACAGCCATAGCTGCCAGAAATCCGTCTGCGCCATTTTGGAAAAGGGACACAGTGGCTGGGAGCCTCGTCGACCTGGGTACGCTGTGTTGTGCTGAGCGTTGCGCGTGTTGTCGAGGAAAGGATTTCTTTAATTAAAGGGCAACCCGGTGACTGCTAAAACAAACAACATTAACCATGGCCAACCGAAATTTTAAAGCGGGTAACATTGGAAGCAACTCGCCGTCTCCGAGACCGCAAAGCGCGAAGCTGAATTCGGAGCCTGCAGGGCCTGAACTCGAGCCAAACGCGGAGAGGAGCGCGACGCCATCGACGGAACCCGGGCTGGAAGTCAGCGTCGGGGAGCCGCTGGAAATGACTTTTGACTTGAAGAGCTTCAGGAGACCCGGAGAGAAGACATTCACCCAACGCTGCAGGTTGTTTGTGGGCAACCTTCCCACAGATTTGACTGAGGAAGATTTTAAGAAAATGTTTGCTAAATATGGCGAGGCTAACGAAGTATTCATCAACCGAGATCGAGGCTTCGGATTTATTCGACTGGTATAACTATTTTTTTGTTGTATTGTTATTTTTTGATTGTAATTTAACATGGTTAGTATTTCGATGCCTGTCCACAGCAACACTGCTTATTTTGATAACGTCTATGGCACAAGGCGGTCAGCCAAAGTACCTAGTTTTGCACCGCTACGTTTTATGCGTTTGAACATTGGGAGGAGGTAACTGCTCATTGTTTGCGTGAATTGGACGCGCTTGTCCTACTTGAGTTGTAAGTAATCTCTAACCTTGCATGTTAATCGGTATGTGCAGCTACTGTGGTGTCTATTTCAACGTGCACGTTGCTATCGGGAAACCAGCTTAGTTTTAATGCCGTGTGCCACGGAAATTAATGCTGCGGATGTGTTTCTATTGTCTCCTGTATTGTCCAGATTTAATTAAAACGAACGTTGCCAGAACGTCCAAGCCACTATCCCTTCGTTTTAATGGTTTCTTCTATTAAGAAAATAGGACGAACTTAGCCCGAAAGTATTGTTGGGTCACTGCCTTTTAAGTAGCTGCGTGGTCCGTTATTGAGTATTGATATTCAGCATTAAATCGGTCTCCGTTTCATTAAATTCTCTAATCGCCCTGAACCCACACATTGCGTAGTCTTCCCGTCTTCTGAGTATATGGGTGTATAGGGTAAGGATTTCCACGTGAACAAGTGTACGGCTCCCGTTTCTTACATCTAAATGGTCACGTTTGTTGTCGCAGCTAGCTGGTTTTTTATGCAATATTGGGATTTGTTCGGAATGAGGCGTTAGGGTGATGCAGCTATAAAACGTTGGGTCTACCGATTGTCTATGCTGTACACGTGGATGTGTATGCGAACTCGGGTCTTTGTAAACGCTGCTTCTAATGAACCGATTGTGAAAATTGCCCGTGAGTATGCAATTGATGTCTATAAGCTCGAGGGCGTAGGTTTGGTTTCAAAATTGGTGGGGACCATATCAGTACACATCCCCCCTCCCCGCCCTCCTAAAAACACGCTTCAAAATATCTATTCATTGAATTAGCATTACAACAGAATTGCAACTCAGTCAAAATAACTGGACAATAGATCTACCAAACATCTGTTTACTCAAAAATAGGTTTTCAAAATAAATTAATTATAATAGTGGACAATAAAAATATCAGTCATAATGCAAGGATTAAAGAAAATACACTAAAGGAATAATTATTTGTGAAAAGAAACAAACAGGGGCTTTTATGTAACAAAATCACAACGGCTTAGCCAAATGAATTGTTGCCAGCTTGTCACTGTGTGTAGCACACTTTTCTATCACAAAAACCATTGACACCATCCTATGTGCAAAAATTTTACCAATCTGAAACACTGAAGGAGTGTGCTTATAATAAACAAATCAAGCGATATTGGTAATCAGTGCACTCTTGTCTTGAGTGGCTGCATGTTCCCAGTCACCACTGGAAGTTATAAACCTTCACCTGAAGGTAAATCTCATTATTTTTAGTTTCCTTCCTTAATCTCCTCTGAATTTAAAGAGGACAATGAGTTAGTGAAACAAACAACCAATGAAAGGAAACCATTGGGGTGCATCTTTGATTTCCCACAATAATTGTCAGCAGAAGGAAACATTTACTTCTATTATGAGGATGATGACATAAAGTTTGGAGATTGCTGAACTATTAGGTGGGACAATCTGGTACTTCCTTTGTATTGGTAGGGACATGTTCCTACCATCCACACCGAAATCTATGCTCTTGCATAAGCTTGTCATCATGAACACTATATTAATGTTAGTTTTATATGTCATGTATCACGTGTTTGCTTTAAAAAAAAAAAAAATTTGGTGGTCCCAAGGAAATGCAAGGCTCTATAATTTCACATTTTAATGGGAGCAAATTTTTGTCCCAGACACACAAAGACCAAGGCATTAACGGTCCCCTTTCCTACGTGCTTTATACTGTTGGTACATTTCTGTTGTGTGATGATCTTAAAGTAGAAAACTAGGTTTTGTGCTCTTTCATTACTTATGCACTGACCTTGTACTTTCGTCGTTATTCTGGTGCCATCAGCACTGCAAAATGGATTCCATTTCTGACCTGAGCTCTAAGTGTGTATGTACTGATGTTATTCATGGGACCCAGTGTTGTCTTTGGGGTTGCACAGCACCTTTGGAACAAACCTTCAATGTTTAGCATCATTTAGTTCCGAGCAAATGTAAATCCTGTATAGCTAAACTTTCTAGTGTTGTTGTAAATACTAATTTTGTGATTAGCTGGTTAGATGTTTTATATGCAAGCTTTGACACTTCCACACTTTACTGTGTCACCAGAAAGGTTCAGTATAGCAGTCAGGTTTTCTCTTGTTTCCAGGAAACCAGGACGTTGGCAGAAATTGCAAAAGCTGAACTGGATGGGACTGTCCTGAGGAATCGGCCTATACGTGTGCGGTTTGCCACACATGGAGCTGCACTGACAGTGAAGAACCTCCACCCAGTGGTGTCCAATGAGCTGCTGGAGCAGGCTTTCTCTCAGTTCGGGCCGGTTGAGCGAGCCATCGTGGTGGTGGATGACCGTGGCCGTCCCACTGGCAGGGGCTTCGTGGAGTTCGCCTCAAAGCCAGCTGCCCGCAAGGCACTTGACCGCTGTGCCGAAGGGGCTTTGCTGCTGACCACGTGAGTCACTCGTAAAGTGGCCGCCTCCCTTTCTCTCAGCACGTTCTGTGTCGTCAGTGTAATTCAAAGCAGAAGGCAGATCATTACCATTCTAATGGTCACCTTCTCCTGTGGGGCATTAATGCTGCTGTTTGTCCGTGTTGTGCAGCTATTGTGTTTTTGTGTGAAGTATTTCATGTAGAAGGTGGGCATCCCTCTTCACCAAGATTTCTCAGATGCACAGTGACCTTTACTTTATTCTGTCAGAGATACTGCCGTTAATATGGTCCATTTGAAATGGTGTGAAGATCATTTCAATACGTATATTTGCAAGGTTATGCGGGGTGGATGGATTTATATAAGTTTTAATTTCAGGTCACCCCGCCCAGCAGTTGTTGAACCAGCAGAACAATTTGAAGATGAAGATGGACTTCCTGAGAAACTTTTACAAAAAACTGCGCAGTACTACAAGTATGTGTTCTTGCATTAATTTATTTTTTTTTTGGAGTGGGGTCTTTGAAAGTTATGTTTCAGTTGTTACCTCTTATCTGTGGTTGTAAAGTTTGTCTAGGTTGCGTTTGGTGTGTCACTGCCTGCTGTTCACAGGTTTCAGACTGTGCTTTTGCTTCCTCTGAGATTTTTCGTCATTCCTTCATTCATTGCTTCAGGGAGAGGGAACAGCCACCTCGTTTTGCCCAGCCAGGAACCTTTGAGTTTGAGTATTCATCTCGCTGGAAGGCTTTGGATGAGATGGAGAAGCAGCAGCGTGAGCAGGTGGATCGAAACATTCGTGAGGCAAAGGAGAAGCTGGAGGCAGAGATGGAGGCTGCACGTCACGAGCACCAGCTCATGATGATGAGGCAAGGTGAGTAACGTGTGATGCTACACAGGTGAACGTGGATCAGGGCAACTGCTCTCATTACTGTGCAATGAACTGGTGCTCTTCCTACAGAAGCTGTTGTCCAAAGCTAACAATTATTTGATCAGTCACTTGTCATATTGGGAACCAGAAGGTTTGATTCTGTGTTACTCTGTGTTTTTACGGTCACCCTGGTGCCTGTGAGTTCCTCTTTTCCAGTGGCAAGGGTTGCATAACTTATCAACAATCAACCCTCTAAAATGGTTAAATGTGGAGTATTTGGGAGGGCGAGTCAGAGGAGTGTGTCAGTTAATTGGTACATAACTGTGCAGAGGAGCAGAAATCCTGAAAGCCGTCTCCTTACAAAACACCCTAAATATGAGTCTAATGTTCTTTCAAATCTGATTCAGATCTGATGCGGCGACAAGAGGAGCTGAGACGACTGGAGGAGCTAAGAAACCAAGAGCTGCAGAAACGCAAGCAGATTGAGATGAGGTACAGTGGGCCGATGGAAGCGGATTGAGATGAGGTGCAGTGGGCCAATGGAAGCTGATTGAGATGAGGTACAGTGGGCCGATGGAAGCGGATTGAGATGAGGTGCAGTGGGCCGATGGAAGCTGATTGAGATGAGGTACAGTGGGCCAATAGAAGCGGATTGAGATAAGGTGCAGTGGGTCGATGGAAGCTGATTGAGATGAGGTGCAGTGGGTCGATGGAAGCTGATTGAGATGAGGTGCAGTGGGCTGATGGAAGCTGATTGAGAGGAGGTGTAGTGGGCCGATGGAAGCTGATTGAGATGAGGTGCAGTGGGCCGATGGAAGCTGAGGCTTTGTGGAGATGGGAAGTTCAGTGAGTTTAAACTAGCGAGAAATGGATTAAGCTTTATTAATCTAACCTATTTAATCGATATATATGGATTTTCTTAACTGAAAAACCAAAGAAGTTAACCAAAGAGACAAGTTCCAGAGCAAAGTGAATACTACTTGTCTTTCTTGTTCAGACATGAAGAAGAGCGACGTCGTCGTGAAGAGGAGATGATGCGCCACCGGGGACAAGAGGAACTGCGACGGCAGCCAGATGGGTTCAAGCCCAGCTATATGGACAGTGTGAGTAATGCATCTCTCCTGGGGCACCAGTGTGCCTTAATCGCGTTACCAGCAACTCCTCAGAGGCCCGCTGTTGCGACTTCTAATGTCGCCTCCTGAACAGATATATAAAATCTGGCAAAGTTGTCGGGGCCTCCACACTGAACACCAAACACGCTATTGTTTCTTCTATTGAGATTTTTGTCCTGGTAGAGTTGGGAGGCCTTGAATATAGAGTCAAAATGTCCTCTCAGGCCTGTAACTAAAATTACCCTTTCATAGTTAAACTAAGAATCTTTTACATCCAGAAAATGAATTTCTCATACAGTGGCTATATTACTTTATCGAGTAAACTGGCCAGCTGGCAGCTTACTAGCTGTCAGTGACAGTGGCTCACTGTAGACGTCTGGTGAACACAAACCTCTCTCTTCATTGTCCTTTGTTCACTTCGGTGGTCTGTACGTGTCCATTACTCCTGACCACTAACTTGGTGTGTGGATACATAGGTTTTAATTCTGCACTAGTGGTATACAAATCCTTCTGCTGCTAATTAATGTAATTAATGTATTCTGCAGAAAGTCTGCTTGTAAAATTTGTGCTGTTCCACAGGCAACATTTGGGCCTTAAGTCATAACCAGTTTCTGTCTTTAAGTGTAAGTCTGCTTTGTGCATTGCATTTCCTACCTCTTTGGAAATGATGTTTGCCTAATTCTACACATGATCAAACCTTTCATATTGCTGCTCAGGTCAGTGTTGTCCTTACAATACTGTTTAAACGCAAAATTAAATGAAATTTAGCAATTGCAGTGGTTACAATGTGTTTCGTAGTGCAGCAGGAAATTCAGATTTCCCTCAGGTTTCTGGCTGTTTTTGCCTCTACTTAAAACACTAAGCAAGGGATTTTGATTTTTGTCCACTAGTCGCCAGGTTTTTTGCTTTCTGCATAGCTCTGTGCAGCACAGAGCCAACATCTACTGAAGGACCGGTAACTGGCCCTTACTGTTTGCACTTAACATCATTGTGCTGTTTGTAGTTGCATTGTCATTTTCCTTTTCCCTTAGACATTTTAATTGCTGATTGTAATTGCATTGTGGGTGCTAAATTTGGTGCACCAGCAATAGGCATGGCATAGTGATAACACTGAAGTGTTCAAAATGTTGTTTGAGAATTTCATTATAGATCTTAGTTTTTATATTAATGTAATCTGAGGTTTCCCATTTACCCAGAGTAGCAGCATTTAAGTCATAATGTATTTTACAACTGTGTGAAATGGAGGCCATGCCAAGTTCTTCTGGGTGAATATTCAGGGACCCTGTATAGATTACTTTGTATTTTTCCACCCTCTGTGTTTTCTCTTTCCATAGAGCCATTAAAAATAATATTGCATTTATCTTACACAAATTAAGATCTTTATATATAAGGGAATTTGAATTCTTATTTTTTCCTTTATCTTAATCTAGTCATAGATGTTGCATGATGGTTCCATATTCTAATTGGTTGAACACTTTAAATATTTTAAATGTAAGTAAAAGTTTAAGGTATGACTCAGTACAGGTGTTCACGCCGTGTGAGGAGAGTATTTTAGTGCCTATTTTCATTTGAATTAAATTCAATGGAATTAAAGCCAAAGTACCAATTTGATCAGTAAACATGAGCTCCTTATTTAAAATGTCCACCACATTTTGCAGGTCCTTTACACATCTGTGAAGAAACTAAAGGTTTTGGTTATTTGTCTTTGGCGATCAGACCCCCTTGAAATGTGAAGTACTCATTGTTACCCCCCAGTTTTAACCTTTCCAGAGGCAGAGGCCTACGTATTATAATCATTACTAAAACTGCTTGTTACAACACTTCTTGTAGGAGCTGTGAAGCATGTGACATTGAACATAACATCTAGATATTTTAAGAGCAGAGTTTAATAGGATGGTTTAGTAGCTTTACCTAATTTGTCATTCCACAGTTACCACGATTCTTTTTCCAATTCAATACAGTGCTGCAGATCCATTTCATATGTAGAAGTGGATTCAGTATAAAGCATCTGTGTATGTGATGTGTACCTGAATCATACTGTTCTCACAGATATGCTACATTTGTGCTGAATCAAGTGCTTTGTGGTTACTATTGCGTCTTTATACACAGATTTCTAACAATAATGGTATTAGACAAGGAATTCATGTGTACTACATGTATGTGTGATGTGTTTAATGATGGTATGACCTGACTGCCTCTTTTTTCCCCCTTTTCCAATGTTTATGGAGGTACCCTAAAGCCAAAGGACCTTCTGGGAAAGTTGTAGAGAACTACAGTTGATCTGCTTTGTAAGAGTAATACTTGTAATGATAAAAGTAGTTGAATAGTCAATAGCAGAATGGAAAGGCACTCGTAACTAAGATTTCATTCATCAGTGTTAAAAGCAACATGGAATATTATTTATCAGGTCTCTGCCAACGAAAATTAATGCAAGGAAATTTAGGTAAATTCACAACAGTGTCATTCTGAATAAATTCATATGAGTTCTGATAGCAGTGACCATAAGTATCAATTAGAGTAGAAATGCAAAAATAAAAATATTGACTTCAATGAATGGAAACATACCCAATTTTTGTTGGTAAGTATATAAATTTAACACCAAAGCCATATTGCTATATCACCTTATGTTCCTAGTATACAATATAATGTAAATTTTAGAATATTTCATATTAATGTATTATTCTAACCATGCGTCTATCCATCCACTCGCTTTCAGTAAGGGCTTTTACAGATTTGAATAACTACTTTTATGGCTAAATACCAAATTACATGTCTAATGGTAAACATAAATAGGACTGGGTGGTTGGATTATATTCATCTTTAGGTTGCTGAGAATACTTGGGGTTTAGGTCATGGTTTCAACCCATCTCTCCTTTTGTTAGTAACCGTAAAATGATGCTCTGGCAGCTTATAGCCCAATGCATGCAGGTCAGGCTCATTGGCAGACATGCATTTATAATACCATAGGGGTTTTAATTCCAAGTGCTACACAGTAAATATGTCTAGCTTCCTTTTTAAAATGTATTTTGCAATATGTAACTTGAAGCAAATTGTGTTTGTCTATTTCAGACTAAATAAATCGTATTGTTTTTGGAAACTTACTTCCCCATAAGGCAGAATCATTTAGATAGATGAATATTTATGCTGTATGACTGCCTTTATAATTGCATCACTGTTTTATGCTAGAATGGACATTTCCACTAATCCATCGTGTAACTACTTTGATCAGGATCTTAAAAGTTGTGTGTTAGCGCATCACAGGGTCTATGCATACTCATACTCTGTGGGCAATTCAGAGACCTCAGTTAACGTCATTGAACATTGCTGAGATGTGGGAGAGATCTGTTTAAGATGGGGAGAACATGCACGCTGCAGACACAGAGGCACAGCTCAAACCCCCCTCCCCGCTGAGCTGCTGTGCTGCCCAGTACTCGCATTTACCTGAAGTGATTCCAAGAATGCATCCTGTAACTTGCGTGCTCCTTCCCCAGCTCGCAAAACTGGTGGGTTCTTCATTTTTCATCTGACACGTGCTGTTAAATGTATAGAAGGTCACATGGTATCTTATGCCTTCACTGATTCAAAGAAGCAATTCTTTTCAGTTTTCTTGGGAAATGATTTATTCCACATTACTCAAATCCAAAATTTAAGTACCTGCTTTTTGGAGTAGCCGAGATTACCACCAGCTACGTTTTAGAATGAATCAAGAAGTAATACAGCGTTTATTTTCCTTCTGACCCAAACACTGTGGAAATGTATAGTTTAATAGATTATTAGAGTAGAGTACTATTAAAAATTAGTCTCTGCTTTTTTTTTTTTTTAACATTTTGCAAATCATTGGAGATTCCAGCATATGTATGTCAATAGGATTGTCACATTTAATTTAAAATCAATCATTGTAGGGATTCCACAAAATTAACTGGGAATAATACAACGATCACCAGCCAGTCATTTTTGTTCAGCTGCAAACAGCTATGAGCCGGGTGAATTATTGGCAGTGGCTGCAGCGTTTCTTTATTCTTTTAAGCACTTTGAAGCCTCTCAGCCTCTGTACTGTGAAGTAGATTCTGATCATTTCCTTTATTAAAAAGAAGCCACCTTGATTGTAACATCTGGGCACTGTACAGTTTTCCAAACTGCTGGGATCAAAATCTGTAATATTGTACAGATAGATGTCAGCAAACCATGTTGAAGTGTTAATTACATCTCTAACAACCTGTGACATTGTTAACATATGAAATGATAGCTGATACATTATAGCCGTCACATTCTTAAGTCTTCACCCAAAATGGGTGAATCAGGCAATACTAGAATACTCAGACCAGTGTAAAAATGTTTTACTCATTCCGATTTGCTGTCTTTATAATTGAGGCACCAAATTGTTTGTTTGCTACATTGTGTGGAAATACGCTAAAAGTTTCCAGATGTTTGTTAGGAATTCAACCCAAGACAGATGTAACGACTGGATCCTTTGCCCTTTTTTCCTGGTTTTTCGATCCACACTGATCAAAAAATTTGATCACGAATTGCTGTAAGTGCACCATTCTCTGCTTAGGTCCATAAGTTTGAATCTAAAGACATACAAATGCTATGTTTTTGGGGCTCTTTTGCAAGTGATGTGACAATACATCCATAAACACAGAAATTAATAGGACACGTGCAAATTATTGCCATTTAGAATTTGCCCAGTAATCTTGAAAAATTAGTTTCAAATGTTATTTAATATAGGCCTATGTTAAATAATATTGGGAGAAAGGTCAGAGAATATTACATGCAACTGTAACTGAATTGTTCAGAAAATAGTTTTATAGCATTGTTAAAGGAAAAATGATGGGATATATTGTAGGGGTGCAATGGCACACAAAATCCACAATTCAGTGTCAACTTCAGTTTTGGGTTCATAGTTCAGTGCAATTTCTGTACTGCAGGGAAAATGGTATTAAAAGTGCAAAGACAGTTAGGAACCGTTGTAATGCATCTATGAACATGACTGAATAACAAAACCAATGAGACACTTTGTAAAAATAAATTGTAACAATAAATATGTGAAGAAAAATCAAAAATATGAGAATCCTTGTGAACAAAATCCCGTGCTCTCTATCACAGAGTATGGTTGTATCTCTAGCAGTAAATACCATGTAACTTTATTTGCTTGCTTGCTTTTTGTATATTTTACTCAGTGGCTAAAGCTGTTTGTCTTGCTCCGGTTGCATTCACACTTGGATGACATCGTCTCAGATGAGTTAGCATGTTAGATATTTCCAGCAGAATATGGTATAACTGATCTGACACACAGTCTTGGTCTTATCAACTGCTCTCTCTCCAGTCCTGGTGTGATTTATTGGGAAACCGAAATGTCCCCAGTCTGCTGATTATGATTGATTTAATCAACATCAGCTGGAACCAACTCACAGCCAGAGTTGGCATAATCTTTTCAGTTTAGGTTTCTCCCATGACAATGTATAACTTTGTTTCATTCTGCATACCAAATCTAATGATGTACTGAATGATACACAGTGAATATGTGTACAGTTATGGTCCTAATATAGGGGGAGGAATGGGCAAGATTTGTGTTTAACATAATTTGCTTATAAATTTCAGTTATTTTCAAAGCCATATTTTGATTAGATTTTTTTCTGAAAGCTATTACACCAGTTACAAGCTTTCCTGTTTGACTTGAAATGTAAGCCCTGTCTGTACACTTTAGAGATGTGCACTATAACAATCCTCTTGTCTTGTTTCCATCAACACGGTGCCAGACTTCTTCCCAACCCAGATCTAATTCCCTGTGTTTCCTCCACAAAAAAACTGGCCCTGGGCCAGGAAAACGGCTCCAGCATGGTATCGCAGAAGAGTTGGTCTCCAAAGCTTGAGTGGGGTGCGCTGTGGTGTCCAAACTTTGCTCATACCCGGAAATCCATAATTGGTATAATTTAGTCTAATATCGTCAGTCCTGGCAGTGAAACAACTTGTCAGCATTTATTAGTGGAATAATGTTACTTTTTTTTTTATTGTAAAAAATGAAACCACAGTCTGCTGGCCAGATGTATTAATATGGCACAGGTCCAATAATTATATTGTGGCGTTCAAGTGGAGAAGAGATGCGATGGACAGCAAAGCTGTTTAGCAGAGACTCTTTTATTGCTCAGTTCTTAATAGGACAGCGGTAAAAGAGCGAGCGAGAATAAACGCGGGAAGCCTTTTCAGAGACAATGTCATAAAATATTTTAAAATGGTAAGGATTGTATTAGCTGAAAATACAATCCATACTATTTTAGGTCACGTAAATATTGTGGCATTCGAGTCGCAAAGTGACCATGAGGTGGACTGCAAAGTTCAGTTTAACAGATTCTTGCGCTATCCTTAAGACAACGATAAAATGGCAAGCAAGAATAAACTACACCCACACCGGGGTCTTTATGGACAGAAAAGTGGTTGCAGGCAATAGAGACGCCACAATGAGTTTTCTGAAAACCTATTTTTGGTTTGGCAGCTTATAAAAACTTAAAATCCGAAATGGATCAAAATAATCTGTATTTTTTTAATTTAACCTTTACTTAACTTTCACTTCTGCCTACATAACATTTCTGTTTCATTCTTTTTTGAAACTGGTGGAGATGCGGGCAGGTTCTCAAAAGGCACCAAGCGAGAACCAGCCCAGGACCAGCACTGGCTTTGCTCTGGTGGAAACGAGTCGTATCAGAATAACCCGTTTACACTCATACTCAGCCCCACACTATGGCTGCTTGCTAGTTGAATTTGAAAATAGGAAGCTTATGGATTTACAGTATATTTATAAAATGTGTAATTTTGATTTACATTTTATTGGGCTGAAATGACAATTTTTTAATTATAAAAAATTGGCTTATTTACACCCTTTATTCCGATCTGTTAAATAATAGTTATATGTATTTTTCCATGGAGTTCTTTATACACGTGTGTAACATTCATATATGCCATATATGTCAGTTCCTCCTCATTTCTCCCCGGATTTGAACCTGTTCCCTGAATTACCACACTGCGTGCGTGCGTGTGCGATGCATTTGCTTGTAAGTGGCTATTCCTGTAAATTCCAAATCATCTTGTGGGTTTTTAAGGTAAGTGCTTTCATATTTAAATTTGCATGTCTGGAAAGCAGTAGAAGTGTTAAACCTTTTTCTTACCGTATCTTTGAGTTTCTAGTTTTATTGCTGTCAGCCCATAGTTTACAATTTGCTAACATTTTTTACTAAACAATGATTAGACTGAGGGAATAATATGAAACATTAATATTTGAATGTTTATGGTATCTGTGCTGTCCAGAAACATTTAAAATCTTAATTGTATACCTGAGTACATGCGCGATTGCCCTTCTCTATGGGCAGAGTGGGAGATATTACCCTTTGTACATCTGAAAAAATCTCTCGCTAGAACAAGTGGGTTCTAATCCCACATTTTACTTTCTTCACCAATTTTATGAGCGCCAAAAGTTGCATCGCTTGCCAGTGTAATTTATTGCCATTTTGAGGAGCCATCTTAAACATCTGTCGTCTTGCGGTAGTAAAATTGGTCTGTTCGTGAAGATTTTTTCCTTTACATAGTTTTTCTCAACAGATATGCAATTTGTTTCCCTAAAGTACCTTTATTTCAAGCTGTGTCTGTTAAGAGACACTAGGTCTTCATTAATTGGACAAGTGTTTTTTAAGCATTTCTTTAGAGATGGTGTTTGGTCGTAGCCCTATGATGAGGTTCAGATTGACTGCATGAAAGGTACATGTTTCTGGGAGTGGGGTGCTGCCAGTGGGTTGTGAGATCCAGCATCCATTTGCCTTGTCACCATCTCACATGTACAAATGGAAGTCAGTTCAACATTTGAACTGCCAAGTAAATTCATTGTTGCCCTGGTCTATAACTATATACTAGTTCAGTATTATGTTGTTTGCGTGAGATGCGAGGACGTATCCTTGAATGTGAGTTGTCTGTTTATAAATTCCTGAATATTAATTTCTGTCTATTACTGTATAGGTGTCTTGTTTTGTGTTAAGGTTTGTCATCTTAGCCTTTTTTGTATATCTAATGGCATTTTTAATATATTGTTCACATACCTGTAGTGTGAATACTACTGCAAAAATGGGTCTATTTGAATGGGAAATTACCCTAAATGTATGGTTCAACAGAAGTACTCCTCCTGGGACGATATATTGTAATTTTTATTGCAATATTATGCAATTAGCATGGGAGGAAGCGTATGGTACAGTTTTTAAACCAGAGAACTAAAGATGTGCAATGCAAAAAAGCATTTATATTTGTGTAAATTCATAATTGTAGCCATTAGTTTAACGCATATTCAATTTTTGCACATTAGATTATAGATCTCAGTCTTTAACAGTGTTCATGAGTGTTACTGTGGAACACCCTAACCTTTTACATATGCGTCTTGTCTGAGGTTGACCCGTGCCAAACTCTTTTCACTTCCAGAGAGAACAGGATATGAGAATGGGTGATATGGGTCCACGTGGAGCGATAAATATGGGAGGTAGGGTCCCTGCAGATCCTGGGGACAGCTGTGTGGGGCCTGTGCTCTGGGAGAGGCTGCATCGTTGGGACTGCACGACACTTACATGCATACATGTTCTCCCATGTGCCTGATCTTCATCTTCGTGGGCCTGCCATCAGGTGGTGGTGGATTTGACTCAGCTTGATGGCATCTTGTATTTGTGACTTGGGACTTCTGTATACATCCTCTTGTTAACGTCTGTTTGTCCCAGGCTTTAACTTCAACCATGTCTTCCAGATGTGTGGCACTGTGACATTACTGTAGACTAGTTACTGCTTCTCTGAACGCGAGTGAGTGAGTGTATGTGCGCATGTGCGTATGTGTCTAAGCAATGCATATATATTCTACATGTTTAGTCTGTTACAAAACAGTCAGCCTTTATGGAATGCTCTTAAATAATTTTTATTCAGTTTGCAATATTTACCAATTGTCTGGCTTCATCACTGTACATCTCGAGTCTTTGGGTCAGTGAATATTTCAAAACCTGTAACAGCTGATTTTTTTTCTGCTCGGTGCTGAGGTTGTCTCTGTAACTTGTGTATTACTATCAAAGAGCAGTATACATTTATAACCCTAGTTGATTTATTATAAATTCAATGGAAAATGACCTGTGTGTGAATACAGAACAAGTGAGACTGATAAAAATGGCTACATTGCTGTAGTGAAAATTGTGGTTGTTTCTACTCCTGTAGTTACATGGTGCTTTTACCCTGGCATAGAGGAACCAAGCCATAACTAGAAGAGACACTAGTTACTGCGCAGTTCCAGCTAATGTTTCCGTTTTCCACTGCAGAAGGGTCGGCTTCGGTAAAGGCATTGCCAGGTTTGGAGAATGACAGCAACGTAAAACTTAAGAGATGCTTATTTACCGTTCGAAGGGTGTACGTCATGATTTACTTTGTGCTAATTTCTGCCATCACCTCTGTGAGAACTTGTCAGCATCAAACACTAGCGGAATTAACTTTCGCTTGCATAAATTTGCATCGCGAATCCATTCTGTTCAGCTGTTGTATAATACTTTTAAGTGGTTGGAAATTTTCAAATTATGAGTTAGGAATACATCAGTACATTGCGATATGCGATATTACTACTAATGAATAATGTATAGAATATGCCCTTTTCCCTTCACATAATCCCTGCATATCACCGCAGAACCTGCATCAGATAAACCACTGCATTTAGACCAATCAGGTGGTGGTGATGCAATCAGCTTGGTTTGGTCACGCTTTCAGTCCTGTTAGTAAGTAGGGCCATGTCAACGCGGGTACAGCTCATGGGTGCCTTGGATAATTTGCAATCTAAAACTGTCGTGGTACAGCTCAGTTCTTGGTGGTAGTGGAAAAGGGTCAATAGAAAAGTATCACCTCACTCTGTTTATTATACTCTGGTGAAATGCATTTTCTGGTTCCAAATCAAGTCACTTGTCACCAGTACACAGGTACTGTACATGTGAGTGAAATGCTTGTGTGCAAAGCTTCTTGAAGCAGCCATAGTAAGACACGAATTAACAATCAAAATATAAGTGTAAATGTATAAAGCATGAAACATTTCACAAATCTATGTATTTTTCAGATGCTGTTCAATTTTGGAGCTTCCTTGTTTTGAAAATGTGAATTGCTGTGTGTTAGTGGGGTGCGGTATCTGCTTAAGCTACCATTCTTAGTAATTCCATAATTTAAACTTTAAAAGATGTATTTCAAATGTTACGGATACAGCTGTGCTTCTAATATAATATGGAATTGTATTTTAAAACTTGTTATTTGTGTGGGACCTCTTCTAATCAGCATTTAGATTTGTTGAAAAATAGATCCATCCATTTTAATTTCATCGTTGGGTTATAGGGTAATATCTACATATTGTGGGAGCGTGGGTGGTAACGTCTGAATGGTGAGGTATGCGATGAATGGAAATGCAGCTGGCTGGGTGACTTATTTTACTCTGCAAGTTCATCATCTGAAGTGCTGTAGTTCATCTCATCCTCTGTAGAAAGGGAACTGGTTTGTTTGTGTATTTGTGCTCCTTCAGTGGCATTAGTGGAGGACGGGTTTTCCCTATATGCAGCCACATAACGTGCAGTCCCAACTCTGTGCAGTCCCAACTCTGTGCAGTCCCAACTCTGTGCAGTCCCCACTCTGTGCAGTCCTTTTGATGAGCTGTCAAGATCCCATGAAAACAAGCCTCACACAGCTATTTCTCATGTCCTCTTCATGTGTTCCGCACGGCCCTCTAAGTTGTCAACGAGGACAAACAACCACCACATTGTTTTGCGTAGATTCGTATAGCCCAGCTGTGGCTGGTGCTAACCAGGGACCTCAAATGATGGGCTTGGGTGTGACGGGTCGTGCTGGAGCCCTGGGGCCCGACGGAGCCGCCGGCATGGGGACGCCGATGATGCCCGATAACGGAGCCATGGTAATGTATCCTGATAAACCCACTCGGGCTTCTGCCCTCTCACATATGACGTTTGTCCTCAGTAGTGCATTGCAGCCACTTTTGCATGAAAGTACAACAGCAAGATGTGCTGCAGAGCTGGTGTTGGGGTTTCGGGGGCGGGGTGGGGTGGGGGCAGCTGTTTCTAAGGAGTGTAATGGTTGTACTTTAATACATGGGTTTGAACTTACATTTTCAATGCTTGTATAGCAGGTCATGTAAATGGTTCTTTCTGTTTCTTATATCAAGTATGTTATACCAGCAGTGTGCTTTCATGCAAAACTGAAGTATGTCTACTCCCAGTATTTTTAATTAAAAGCACATCTTTTTACAGATAAGGACAACTTTGGTATCTATGCAATCCTTGAAATTTAAACAATGATTGCACGCACAAGAAATTCAGTTTCACTGTTTCAGTTTTTCACAAAAGTAAATTACTGAGTAAAAATTTAATTTTATACCTAGCAATATACTTTTCTACAAAAGAATACTCTTAAGGAATCATTGTGTGGTAGATCCTTACCATGAATTCCTCAATGCAGTTCTACTCAGACTTAGTCCTAATGTGTATTTGTAGGATATCTAGCTCAGGGACTTGAACAAAGGTAAAGTCAGCGTAACTTGGTTTAGATTTAAAATCTCGTGTTACACAGACTTTCCTGTGATGTGCTGTGATATGCAATGTAACGGCAGTAATCCTGTATATATGCAACACTAAGAGGCCTGTTTTTGGTTCAAGTATTCAGAATAAGTACCTTTTCTTTGATAAATATGCTGTTTTGCCCTAATACCAAACTAATTTAGGAGACAAAGGGTTGCTTTGTGCCCATTGTGTGATAGAATAACTTAGTAAATGTTGCTTTAAACTCAGGCCTTTTTATCAGTCAGTTAATTTGTTTGCTCAGTTTCTCTTGAGCTTGATGGGCCAAATGGCCTCCACTCGTTTGTAAATTTCTTATGTTCTTAGTGTTTTACTGTCGAGGGTGGATTATGAACATTGGAAAGCAAAAGGCCACTGCTGTACTTCATAGCGAATCCACATAGAAATACTATTTTAGGACTTTTTTAGTAAAAAATTCCATTTAAAAAATACATTAATAGTGTGACAAAGATTAAATAGTTAAAATGATTTAGTGATCACCAAACTTGCTAATTGTGGGAACATTTTTCATCATTTTTGTTTGTGGTCCACTGCATAGTTCTTTGCAAAGCTTAAGGGCTCCACAACTGCATATTCTTTTACTCTAAGCAGTAGTATTGGCATCCATGCAAAGGTACTCTAAAATGCTTTGAATGGCAGCCTCTGGTTGTGAAATACGTCAGAGGCTTATTCTGCAATAATGGTGACAAATTAAAGAACACATGCATATGTGCATGTAATGTACTCAACTGATAATGAGTAGTTAATGCTGCCAGGTAATTTAAGAGGTATTATTTCTCCCGAAGGTCGATCTAGTACAGCCGCAAAAGGCAGAAATTTGCCAAGATGAGGGGTGGGCAGCTCTACTCCTAGAGGGAATATTTTGTATTTTGAAGTACTGCAGCCTTTGAGGTCCAGACATGGACACCCCCGTCTTAAATGCACAAGGATATCAGGGTCACTACTGTCAGTTTTTGAGAAGTATAAGATTTTGGAACGAAGCAAATTCATGTGGCTTTTTAACTGTTGTAGAGCCACCTTTTCTCCACCAGCAGTATAGTGTTATCTAAATTAAGTGTTCTGAGGCTCATTATCGGACCTTGGAGTATAACGTTATAACGTTAGTGTTATGCTATACCAGGGCTACATTCTGACAAAGTTACCGATCAATCTGCAAAAAATTGCTCTTCAGTTAAGGTGTGTTCAGGAGGTATCTTGACTAGTTGGGGTGCGATTGGTGACTAAGCAGATCAGCAGCATATAAATAACACTAATAAAATTACTCCTTTCTTCTTCCTCCAATGTTTGATCCTGGTTCTCTTCGGAACTCTGCCGTCCTCCCAACGTCCAACCCATCATCTGCGTTCGGAACATGCTGTGGGGGGGGGTGCCAAAATGTGTTATCTTTCTGGGTGGTGGCCGGGGACGATCAATTATTCTTTGGACTCGACCTGCATTTTGGCTTTCTAAACTGGTCCCATTATCCCTTGGTGGTGGTGAAACCTGTAGCGCAATGATAGGTTCCCCCCAGCCGGTGGCCCCTCCCCGATGGGCACTCCCATTGGCAATCGGTCAGGAGTGGAAGGCCAGCAGCAACCAACGCCGCCACAGCAGCAGCCGCCCATGATGGGTGTTGGCCCAGTAGGGGGTGCCGGTGGGCCCCCAGGTTTCGGGAGAGGGAACCAAGGCGGGCCGAGCTTTGATGGACCCAACAACAAGCGGCGCCGCTACTGAAGCTGTTTGAAGGTGGCTGTCCCTAGTTACATCACCTCCCTGCAGTACAAAGGCCAGGCGGTCTTACTGCGGTCTTACTGCTACCCTTTTCATTAAATGTTGTGGGAATTTCTGCTCTAGTTTTCAGGTTTTGTTGTGGCTGATTTTCACAGTAAACATTTTCAGCCAACCAGGGTTGAGCACTGTGCAGTGCATCTGGTCAATGGCTGTTAGCAAAGGAAAAAAAGTTTCACTGTAAGTGTGTTATTTGACTCAGTTTAATTGTCATGCCCTCGGCTTAATTTAGTTTTTTGTTCATCTAGTGACAAAAAGGGTAAAATTATGAAGCGAATTAAGAATTTCTTAGATATTTCTTGGTGCCATGCCAGTCCATTGCTCCTTTTTAATTTTTATTTTTAAATAGTAGCTTGCTTAATGTTTGTAAGATGTGAATGAGTATCTTTTTTATTTTAGAATAGGCATAATTGTTCCAGATGCATGCCTCCTGCTTTGTACCTTCTGACAGCAGTTTATAGTGATCTGTGAAACACCAACACTCCACATTTTTGTTCTAGTATTTCGGCAATTGTAATAAACACAGAATTTGAAACGGTAGCTGTGTGTCTTGACATTAAAGTGTTGTTATTTCAGTAGTTTGTGTTTTTTTCAGGTTGCTGTGTCAAACTGTCAATATAAGATATGAAAAAAATGTGTGTTGTGGAAAGTGTTTAGGTTTTTTCATATCTTTAGCCCAAAGAGCATAGTTTTGAAGTCAGTTATCATATTCTCTGCTTCTGTTCTGAAAGTCGTACGGAAACCATTCAGTGAATTATTTCCCTGATCTGTAGGAGACCTACCATTTAGATCTCGTATAATAAGAGAACTTCTAATGAGACACTACATTAAATTAAACTTTGATTAGATTTACTGTTTAATGCTGGTGTAAAAACTTCAGATGGCAGCTCATTCTGAACTTTTCTGAGGTTCCTATGCTGGGAACCTCAGATTTGTTCCAGACGTGCTCCGCTGGTAGAGGTGCCTTATAGCCTGTATCAGGGATATAGAATTCAAATTATAGCTGGGCCTGTAATGTTTACTTTTGTTTGGTATGATACTCATTTCACCTAGTTGCAATCTTGCTTTTTTTGTGAAAACTCTCCCTTATTCCTTTTAAAGCTTTTACTTGCAGACTGTGAACATTGTTTTTATGCTTGAAAGTGAAATCATCAATTTCATTTTGTTGCAGTGGGCCCACCAATAGACCACCCGTATATTTTTAATGAAGTATATTTTCCTTTTAGGGAGTGGGGTTAGAACTAGTAATATTTATGCAATACTCTCTGTATTATCACAAGATAAATAAATGCATTTTGAATCTTAAGCCCCCAGTATTATATAAACATGTCTGCTGTTCAAAATCCAGAAAGTTTCCCTTTGGCTGCTAATATAAATGCAAAAAAGATACCTAAGGGATTTTTATTTGACTTTTCGTTGGCATTTATGGCATTTTGTCTATATTGCGTTTTCTGAAAACAAATGTACTTGTGTGTAATGCTCTTCATATTTGTCCGTCAGACCTTTGGTGTTTTGGTTCATGTGGGGTTTTTGGCATAACTTAAGTGACACGCCATTTTTCCTGGTTTTCTTTAAATTGTCTGCCAGTTAAGCTGAGACTTCAAATCAGTTGGACAAAATGGACATTCCCCCTGTGTAAACTTACATACACAATGTTTAAAAAGCCAATGCTTTGCTTTTGGTGAAATCGATGCTTATTTCCACTCAAGATTTCAAAGAAATCAGGTAGGAGCAGGGCCGGATTAAGAGCATTAAGCGCCCCAGGGCAACAGCAACTAGAAGGGCCCTGATCCACCATATTTTATGGGAAAATTCATTTACCCTAAACAATATGTCAAGCGGAGCTGACTGGTGGCTCACAGAATCAAAAATGCACCTAACACAGGGGAACATCTTGCATGGGCTTTTCAGTGAGTGCCATGTTAAAAGATCATACAATCATGCTAAATATTAGACATTGAAGCACATTTTAAGGCATTTGTGAATGGGAACATGCTTATGGGGGGTTGCTCCTGAAATACTCCAACTTAAAATAAAATACTGATGTAAAACTTCACTGAATTGAGAAATTGAGCTTATTTGTTGTTTTAAGCATAGTTTAAGCCTAATGTCTCTGTGAAAAGATTAATTGTGCAACAAAATTAACTTAAGCATTTATGTGTTAAGAAATAATCTCACCATTTCACACATTTGTTGAGTTCAGCAGTTTTTAAATGGAGGTAAAGTGAAATCAGTCACCAAAGTGTAAGAGCTGTGCAAAAGGGACAATTGTTTAAAATGACCTGTGAAGTTAAATGTTTAAGAATAAAAACTTCTAAATAAAATTGATTTTATGCAGGAAGAACTCTGCAAGAAACACGTGAGATTTATCCTAAACAAAGTCCTCCCAAAAAAATAATTTTCTTGGTTGTTTCTTGGAAAACGCTTCAGTTCTTTTTTAAATTACGTGATAATAAAGGTGGATACTGTATAAAAATCTTGCTTTTTTGGAATAGTCAGCTGCCTAGGTGTTCAGTGATAATTTCATTTGATTACTTTTCAACATCATTTACACAGCTGCCTGTTTACTGGAGTACAACAGCAAATACTTTCCTGGAACCTGAACAGGCAACATTCAGAAGAGAGTACCTTAACATTCTGATGCACATGGATACCTGGAAGATGGCAGTAGCTTTGCTCATATTTGTTGTCAAACTGTATTGAAGTAAGGATTTATATATCAACTTTATGCTGAAACCAAACCACTGATTTGTAATTTAATGCCATTTATGTTCAAAACTCTTGTACTGTAAAAGCTAGAATGTAATAAGTTAAAGGCATTTCGTAGTCTGCATAGTGGAGAGCTGATGAAGGTGGGGTGAATGTGCTGTGCAATTTTTTCCTCTTGTCAGAACTTACACTAATTCCAAATATTAAGTGTGCATGAAGTGATGCTATGCAGAACAGAGGTGGTTAGAACTGGAAAGTACTGACCGAGCATTTAACGACTACCAGTGTCTCGTGTATGCATCATGTCTGTGACATGAAGGTATTTTTTATTTTTTTTTAAACATAATTTCATATGTAAGCATTTTGCAAGTTTGAACTTAATTTAACCAAATACTACAAATTTATTTCCACTGACCTCATGGTTGTCTCCCCCACTGTAGTTTAAATGAATATATCAGCTTGTTGCCTGAGACATTTATTCATCCAAAATATTACTTTTCTGTAGCTGCACACTTAAACCCTCCTTTTCTGCTTTTAAAATGCCATCTGACATTTGTCCTGCAGGACTTGCCTTTAGTGGAACCTTACAGGCTGGTCATCTCCTTCCATCCATTTACAGAGTAACATTTATCCCACTTACACATATGCCTTCAGTGCAATGGAAGTCCAGTATTTTCACTCTAAAGCAGATGCTTCTTTTGCATAAGCTAATTGTTTGCAACTACCTTTTCTGCATTCTGGTTTTAGGGACACACCGACAAAGTGGATTGTTGATGTCACAAATGTTTGTGTGTGTGAGTCGACTGACTTGTCTTTGCCTTTTAGTGTATGACTAAATTCAAGACTAAGATTCTAGCCTTTAACTAAAGCTGACCAAGCAAGGATGCCCTAACTTCATTGGGATCATGATGAGAGCTGACGATGTAATTAATCACCACAGCATAAAGCCGTGTGTCTTCTACCGCTCAACTAAAGCCTCTGCTATTTAGGTTATAACTTGAAACTTAATCTTGCTGTACTGGGTAGTGTCAAAAATTCTTAGATCTCATATAGTGTCATGGGATATATTTTAATGTTTTTTACTGAGTGGAAATGTGAATCCTATTGATTATGGAGTTAAAGTTGAGAACAAGCCACTGAATGTGTCTGAATGCTGTTCAGGGTGTGCTGTGCAATACAGAACCTCCAGCCCCCCCCCCACCGTGCCAAAATGGCATCAAAGGAATGTTCTTCCACCAGGTGAGTAATCAAAAGGATGAATACACTTTCATGTTGAAACTCTTAGCCTGTTTAGATTAGAAATTGCTGAATTACTGAACTTTTATTAAGCAATTAAAATAGATCTTTTTACGTTTCTACCATCTCACATAAACAAGGAGAAATCGATCCATACCTCAGACGCTCCTGTATTCAATGTCTACATTTATGTGATAAGCCATTCATTGAAATAACCCACCTGACAAAGGCTGCATGAACACAACCACATCTTACTGATTCAAAAACTGCTTTTAGGGCCCGATGTTGTTCAAACTGGTTTATACAGTTCCAGTAGTTTGGGGACTTGTGTCCGGTCTCTTCCTTTTTGTCCAAAGACTTGCGGTTAGGATAACTGTCTAAGTGCCTTGTGATGGACTGGCATTCTGACCAGGGTCAAGTGGTTAGAAGTTGGCTGAGTGAAGACAGGCCTATAAACTAATCTGAACATAATGAGGTTTGTAGTCAGATGTGTGCGCGCTTTTGGCCTATAGGGATTTCTAATAGAGAAAAGCTCAGCACTCAAAATGTTTCAAATGCAAGTATCTTATTTTATGCTGCAATAAATGTAAGCAAAAACTTATTTCTCAAGTATTTGTTTGACATTTTAAAGTGAAATTTTATAATTAAAGGAAATTTTTCTAGGTGGAATGAGCCTGAATACTTTTGCATGATAACATCTAGCATGAACTGATGGTGCTTTTATTGGTTTTAAAAATAAATTGTATATTTCCTAAAGTCACTGGATACAGTTACTGATCAGGCTCGTGTAAGGCATTTTCCCCCTTTCCCCCTTCTCAAAGAAATAGCACTCAAACTATTTAAATTAACCCTGTGGTTGTAGGGTCAGTAACACCAGTCAGTCATAGACTATAGAGCTAATTTTACCAATGGTTCTACGGGAAAATGTTAAGATCTTTTCTGAAATTACTTTTGAATCTCACATCTTTATTGTGCATAATGATTCTTTGCTGTTCTTGGTCTATGTATTGGCATAAATTACACTAAAAGATTTTCTCATATCTCATATCAGTTCAGATTAATAAATTTAAAGGCCACCTGCTGCTTAAATCATGCATTGACAGTGGCTATTGCATGTCTGTGACTCATATTTTGTTGTATCCAGATGCTACCCAGGTCATGAGCAAATTAATACTTCCACAGCTAAGCACGACCCAGGAATGTAGCCAGTCACTCAGCCCACACCACCTTCAGGATTTTAAGTGCTGTGTGTCCAGATTCTCTGCACATACTTGCTGAATATGGAGCATATTATAGTTGCTTAGGGTTTTCTTCAACATTTCATGAATACCTAGCAATTCATCATGGGCTGAGTGTCAAAATCAGAATTTGAATTATTCTTGTGTTAATGGTTTAACTCTGCTAATATTGATTATTAGTTACTGTGTGTCTAGCAGTACTTTGCAAGACAGCTTATTCTAATGCCAGATTTTTTTTAATGAACTTGAGAGAAGTACATTCATTCTTGAGCATCTGTTTGGATTTTGATCTTTTAGTCATTCAAAGCTAAAAAAAAAAAATAAACATCCAACACTTAGTTGTGGCTGCCTGCTTGATGTTGCAGTGGAGGCCCACTGTTGCAGTGGAGGCCTGCCCACCTAAAAGACGGATGCAGCTCATTTCTCAGTACCATGTACTATATGTACCTTGCATGCCTATAGCACACAGCACACATTCAGTGTGAAGCACATAACATGCTGACTTCTAAATAAAATCTTGCAAGACATTGATAAGCATTAAAATTCAAAGGTCCCTTAATCGCAAAGTTTATTACAAAAGCAATAAAATATTGAGATTTCCACAGAACTAAATCTACATTGTAATTTGTAAGAAATTAGCTCCTGCAAGAAGCCGTTCTTAATGCTTTTTATTCATTTTTACCTGATACCGTTCTTCAGATTTGTTACTTTAAACATTTTGTATGCAAAATGTTGATATAAAAACTTGTTACTCCAAAACAGCATTTTGGGTAACTCTTTAAGTGATCCCTGCTTTCTGCTTGTATTTCAAAACCGGTAGATCAAACTTCCTTTTTTCCTTGGAGATTTATTCCTTTAGTAGCAATGGTTGTAAATAGTTTACTTATTAGTAATTAATAGCCTTAAACTAGCTCCAGTTGCATTAGTTGCATGCTATATTGCATCACTGTTTTTTGATCATATGAGACAGGGCTGCACAAAATTCACGTCCCTTTGATTGCATGTTTGTCTTGATTGTTCAGGTTAGCTTGTCTCTTGTAAGTGGTACAATGCAAACAGCTGAAATTTAGTTGCTGCTGTTAGTATGGGTTGAACTTTTTTCCTGCACACTAATCTCCTCTGCTTTGAAATTACATAAATAAAAGGTCACTCACAGGAACCATCCCTTTGTTTTAAAGAATACTTTTTACAACTTGCACAAATGCATATACTAGCAGGTCACTGGAGTTAAACCATTAACACTGGAACTATACACAGTATATATTCAGCACAGTGCCAAGTATAAATCACACTAATTCAAACTGTGTAGCTGTCAATGATGTTACTGTGGTATCATACGTGCTGCAGTAGATGCACAAGGTGCTTTTTGAAGGCTGGGGTGACGACCCAGTCCTGCTTCAGCAGTAGGAGCAGCAGACATCTACATGCCCAGCTGGGGGACTTACTAACCAGGGCTGCCTGGCTTTTGAATCGTACTTCCTGCTGTTACCTTTATGAGGGTTTGTACATACAGAAACACACTCAGTGAGGAAGTCGAGGGTGGTGGGGTGCATTCCAGCCGTTAGCCCACAGGCTTGGTCTGTTCCCTCCCTCCCTTTCCCCCCCAGTGGAAACAGATGCAGTGTGTTTCAGTGAGCAGTGAGCCCCTGTGTCCCAGCCATTTATTGGCCAGATGCCCACATCTTCATGCTAGTTGCAGGTGCTCTTCTCCATTCAATCCCCCTTTCCCCAGGACCGTGAGGTAGGGCTTCACCTTCTAACTGGAGGACTTAATGTATTTCCTAAATGCTCATAGTTCGGTCTACGTTAATGAAAATGCATCCTGGCAAAATGTGAAGCTTTACAGAGTAAAGCCTTAATGCTGTGTGCGAGCACAAGTGTACTGAGGTTTGGTGTCTTGCTGACCCAGTGATTAATAAAAGCTCTACATAACACCTGTAAGTGTAAAATAACCCTCATTCTGACTCTAGCAGGTGTCTCTTTTGTGTGTCTGTGTTACAGTGGGGGTTGCATCAGGTCAGCCCTGCATTGTGAGCTGTACTGTAGTTCAGAATGTGTTGCCAAAGGTAGTGACCTGATCCTGCCCCCCTACTAAGGCTTAGCCATATGGTATCTTTTATATCTGATCTACATATTTCGCCAATATTAGACAAACTGCACTTTACCTGAAACAGATTCATTGATCAGAGCTTCCCGCTTCCTTTATAAACCCTGCTGTGTATGAGGTTGCACATACAAGGTGGCGGCAGACTGCCCTGTAGTTCATTGCAATTGCAGTCCTGACACACAAACTACTTGCTGTTCTGTGGTTTTGTCTAATCTATGCCAGATGAGGTGCACAGCTTAGGTCAATATAACTGGCGTTTGATATCATTGTCCACATCTGCATGGGTTGTTCCTGTGGATTAAAAGGTTCTGTTTTTGCAGAGATTCCCAAGATTAACAAAGGGAGAGAATATCGTTGCTGCAGAGGAACACTGAAGGTCCGTATCATTGTCCCCACCAGTAATCCCACAGTAAGTATGAATGAAACTGGACTTGCTTTAACAGTGAGGCAGTCCATATGAACACTAGGGTAAGTGCCTGTCCCTTTTACGTCTGTTGTACAATGTACATACGCAATTAAAGTTCATTCACCGAAATTAGCGTTGTGTTCTCTTTGGTGGATACGGACATCGGCTTGAGTGATATTCTGTAGTGCACCATGGCAACGGAAACCTGATATCCAAGTGCACCCAGGTGGGCTGCGGGCCTCCAGACACACGGCTAAAACGGCCAATGAGAGCCTGGTGGTAATTGAAGAAACATTAAGCACAGTAACGCTCAAAGGTTGCAGCTGTATTTAATGCAGAGAAATATACAATGTACCTATTTCTAATGAAAGTACAACAGGTGTTCATATTTAAATAGCACTTCGTAGTCATTGCTAAACCAAAGCAACAGCTATTCATTGCCAAGGAGTACTTTACATTGTCATTTTATAAAGAAATGGTGAATAAAACAGCCCCAGATCTTAGAACATATTAGTGCTGGGCTAGCAAAGCTACAAAACAGCACAGACTAAGGCTCTGTTACATCATTTCCTGTTCTGATTTAAACTGGTGATGTCAGCTAGTTATATTGTGGAGAATATAAATCAGAAGATAGGTGGGGGGAAGCTACCAGGAAAAGTCAGAATGAGCTATAAAATGTACACCCTGGACATTTAATACTAAGCTGAGCATGGAGGTATGAGGAAATGTGCCACACAAGACACCATAAAGGTCTGTCTAGGCAGGGTTCACTATATCTGTACCTTGGCTAACAGTTTGTGTGCAATCAGACAGGTCTTGTCTGAAATATTGGTTTAAAATAAAAGTGAATAAGGTCTTATTTCTCTGAAGAGAAAGTCAGTCCATACATTAATTTTACAGAAATTAGTTCCAAAATAAAATTCAGCATCGGAGAGGGAGACAATGATACTTCAGTTTCAGGAAATGGACATGACAAAAAAAAAAAAACTCGGGCTTCTGCCCAGTCATGACTTAAGGCAAAGGGTCCAAACTGATCCAGGCATGACTTCCTCTCACCCGAAAACTTCCCCGATGGGAGCATGACTGGTTTCAAGGGCTACATTGTATGCTGGTTTAACCTCAACATAACAAATACCTTTAAGCTGAAAAACACCCAAAACCAGCCAACATCACAACCTGAGAACATGGTATTTCTCACCCGTGATCTTTGGGATCCTGGAACAACAGGAAGATCTTTCAGTGAACAATATATTGACCTTTATATTGATGAGGCAGCATGTCCCTGCAGCCTTTACTGCTATACCCCAAATTTCAACACAGAGTACAATACAGTACATTAGTGTCTAAGGTACATGGGCAAGATCACAGGCAAAAAGCATTAAATGGAGAGCAAATAACCAAGAATCAAATACTGCAAAAAAGCCTTGTGGAAACTGACTGGCCTTAAACTTTAAGAACACTTGCTTTGAAGAGAAGTTACAACTTCACGCTCTGCCTCCCACTGTGTTCCATGGGAAAGGGGCACGAGTAATCCGGACCCAAAAGGCAGATTTCCAGGGGAGGGTGGTGCATTCTTTGCGTTATTCATGGAAATAAAATTCTGGGCAGGCAGCATTTATGGGAGTCCTCAGTTCTTGTCCTCAAAAACAGAGCACGCTGTGTGCGATTCCGTGCATCTACCAGGGATAATCATATTCTTTGCACACAGGCAGCCCATTCCCAATGAGCTCAAGCTCTTAGTGAAACTGTAGGGCCAAGAGGCTCAGTCACTCCATCATCCTGGGCTAGTCTTTCATCTTGATGGATATGGCTGGGGCCATACTCAAGGATAAAGACCAAGGCTGCGCAGGAATGTCCTGAACTTGGTTTGGGGTGCAGTTGACCTTTGACCTGAGGCATGCATGTCACTGTAGCTGGACTCTGTATGCACAGATGAGCAGCTTGACCTGCAAGGCCAACAGGAGGGGAGGGGAGAAAAAAAATTCAGAACATGCATTACATATTCAATAAAATAGAAAAACCTCAAGTGCTTCTTGACTTTATATACAGATGAGGTACAAAAAAAAAGTTAAACTGAAAACAGCAGAATTTTTGATGATTCTCAAGGCCAATTCCTCAGTAATACATTGTTTCAATGACACTGTCTCCAGCTCAATATACTGTTATTTAATGCAGTAACTGAAATAATTTGTCTCACTAAATCCCACTCAGTAATTCCACGATACTGCGCTCATTCATACTCCTATTGCCCCCAGACCTGCCTGCCCTGAACATGCACAATACATTTATTATTGCTGATTTTTGATCTCTGAATACTTGTATCCTTCAAAACTGACTCCGTGTTTTCGAGGCTCCTGTGACCAGTCATCAAGGAGAACAGTCTTACCTTGGCAGTGGGGGACTCTGCCAGTCGTATAAAAAGCTTATTGAGACCCGGTACTGGACTGAATGAGTAAATGAAGTGACTATCCTGGAAAGGAGAGAAACAGGACACACTGAGATGGGCATATGATAAGCCATAGAAAATAACTGATGGTCATAGCTAACAAACACTTGTCCATACCTATAAATGGCCACAAACACATTGACACCCTTGGAAATTTTATTAAAATTAGTTAAATGACTACATATTCAGCTCTGGTATTGCATGTTATATCACCACCTTCAGTGACCCCTGAATAGTTCACTTAGCTCACCAGGAAGATGGGAAGTTGGAACTTGTCATTGAGCACAACAGCATGGACACTACAAGGCCCACATAGTCTGGCCGTGATCTCGCTCAGGAAGTTGGCATGAAAGATGAAGAGAAGGATGCCTGTTCCTGGAAGACAAGTGAGCCTGGGTCACATGGGTTTCAGCTTAGCCCATCACACCTTTAACGTGCGCAGATGTACCTCATACATACCCTCAGCGGGGGTGTGCAGGGGAGCTTTGTAGTTAAATTCCAAGGAGAAGTCTGGACCCTCACAAAGCCGATGGCAAGCTAATGGGAAGACGGGCTCCAGTACAGCCAGCCGCGTCTCAAAATATGCTCGAATGGTGTCTTCGGCCACACTAGATAGCCTGCATGGTTTGGGGTAGCGGGGGAACAGGGATGAGCTGTGAGTCATAACAGTACTTTATTTGGTTGCCTAGACCTGAGATGTACATTAGGCGGGCTGAGACACGCATGTAGAGGCAACATTTTCCAAGGCCTGAGTGGCATGTTCCACTGTACCGGAAGCTGGCACCTGTTTAATGAGCCTGTGCCTCTTTGTCGCACATAGTCTGGACAACAGGTCTTCTCAGCCCTTCCTGAACTTACGTCGCCATGTGGTCCTTGATGTGATCATAGACCATGATGTTGTTGCTCAGTTTGGCGAAATGCATAGCATTGTTCTGATGTTTAGACAGGATGTTGCAGTCAGCCCCATACTCCAGCAAAAGACGTACAATGTCTGCATTTCCTCTCTTACATGCCTGTATGAAGGTTCAGAAAAAACACAAATCAAGAAGAACCTTAAGTATTATAACACCAACAACATTCCATTTTAAAGAGTTAGTCCTCTGACTGACAAACACACCTTCATGAGAGCCGTTTCGCCACTCAGCGTCTGGGCATTGACGTAGGCCCCTGCTTCTAGGAGTATGGCAACCGTTGTCAGGAAGTTCTGAGACAAATTACAAAATTCAGGGATGGACACGTGCACAAGATTTACAAATAAGACAAACAATGATTTCAGAAATTAATGTAATACAAAATTCATTTGGTTGTGTGAATGAAAAAATCTTTCAGCCAGACAGCCAAGGATAGGCATGGAACGGATGGATGAACATTAAACTGTTAAATGTATGGGAACGCTGAATAGAAGAAGGAGAGACTGTATAGAAGCGACAGATGAAGATGGGGTGAGTGTGAAGGGCCAGATGTCATACCTTCTCTGCTGCGTGCATCAGGGCCGTGCTCCCGTTCTTCTGCCTGCTGTTCACCCGTGCTCCCTTCTTGATCAGCAGCCGCAGGATATCGTCCTGCCCGCCGGCTGCCGCCAGCATGGCCAAAGACATCCCACTCGAGTCCTGCATTCAAGTAGATTCTCTGAGGGCTTCTCCCAAAGCCTCATAGTTCTGCAGACTTGCCATTAGCTGTAAACTGGGTCTACCCCTGTTCCTGAGGAAGCTTGCCCTACCTCCTGATCTAGGTTGTAGTCCTCTTTGGAATTAAGTGCCAACCGTACTGCCAGGTAATCGCCACTCTTCACCGCCTCTCGAAACTCACCTACAGTAGGTGGGAGTACATGAAGATAAACAATATTTAATCCCTCTATTTACAGTAATCAGTTTGTCTTTTCAACATAATGGGTCTTTCCCCAACAAATGTTCCTCTATAGATTTCAGGAAAACAACATGTAAAAACAACATTACACCTTCTCCTGCAAGTAGAATGCATGAAACCGATTGTTTTAAATAGTTTACTTTTATAATGTTCTAATAAATTTGTTTGGGTGGTTTTTCAGCAGCAATAATGGCCAATACTAAAGAGTAATTTCCAAAAAGACAGTCCTTCACTAACAAACATGGCCAGATTAATCAAACTTACTAAAAACAGGTAAATCACAATTTGGGTTTCTTTCTGAACATTAAGCGGGATATCAGATATGCAATGTCTGTGTATCCAGTCAGACTCACTGGGAGATATGGTTGCAGCAGACAAAACCTCATCTTCCCCATTCAAGTGCTTCTGAAAATCCTCCAGTGTCATCCAGTCCAGTTTGAGGTCCACCCCAAGGTTCAGGGAAGCCGGCCCCCTGTCTGTCACAGCACACACCACACACTCCGCTTACAGAACTAACAGCAATGCTTACAGATAGAACAGTATTCTGATACTCAGAGCAATTTCTGGAATTTGAAATGAATAATCGAGGGGGGAAAAAGCGAATCGGCTAAGGCTAAACTTAAGAAAAACTCCAATAGATTCCATTGTGCAATAGGTTTCACAATGGTTAAAGAATATCACACATTCAATGCTACGTAAATGTTATATGTTAAACATTCAATGGCATGTAAATGTTAGGGTGAGTGAAACAAGCTGAATCGCAGTAGGGTTATGGTGGTGTCCCCTTGATGCTTGAGTTACTTCATTAGAAGTCAAACAATTATAAGTGGATCATGAATAAAAGGTAGTAACATGACTGGGTATAAAAAGTGTCAGAGTTGCAGTGTCATTCAGAAGTAAAGATGGATAGAGGATCACCAATCCTCATAATACTGCACTGACAAATAGTGGAGCAATTAGAGGTTAACATTCACAGAAGTTTGGCTGGGAGTTATTCCAACCTCTGGTGCAGTGAAATACATTGACAGAAAAATGTATAGCTTAAATTTCCAAAGTGCCCATTGTTTTTTGTTATGTAAACTGTATCTGTACTCCATATGAGATTATGAGATGTGTTCGCTGTGCTGATCTTCGCAGTTCTGCCTAGCTAAAAAAAAAAAAACATGAATATGTAGAATGCTGCGGTAAATTTGAAAAACTGCAAGCTCTTGAAAATATCACAGAGCTTGCACGATTTTGCACTAATTACTGCAATCCCAAATCACACAATCCTGGGGGGGGGGACTAATTAAAAGATCAGGAAGTGTTTCCAAAAAAAAAAAAAAAGATTTTGCTCCTGCAGAAATGTTCTGCAGTTCATTAAAATGTGAAATATTCTTAATGTTTATGAGTCTTTACACAGAAGTTCTGAGGATGATTAGGAACAAGTTACAAGTCTGTGTGTGACTCAAGTCACCAACTCGAGTGTCCATCCCTAGTTAAGAGTGAAAGCCCAACTGCTGTTCCGCCAGGGCAGTTATGAGTACCCCACCCCTCCCCAAGCTTACCAGTGTTCAGGGTCGGTTCCCGAGTGTTCAGGGTCGGTTCCCGAGTGTTCAGGGTCGGTTCCCGTGTCTCCCGACCGTCATCGCAGGCGATGTAGAGGCGTGGCTCACCATCTTCCTGCTTCCTTTTCTTCTCCTTCCACCTTCCCGCTGCCGGAGCTGACGACTCTTCTGCTGGTTCTGACGACGCTGCTGGCACCTTCTTCTCCAAGCGATCGCTCCTCACCTCTTCCGACCTTCCCTTCCTCTCCCAGACATCGTCCGGCGTGGTGGTGGTTCTGATCCGTCCCGGCACCTCATCGGGCACCTCAGGCCTGCCCTTCACCTGGTCCTTTGCACTCTCAGCTGCCTCCTTGCCCTCTGGTGAATGGTCTAATCTGCTTGGCCTGTCCTCTGCCTCCACTGGGCTGTTTGTTGGCTGTGAACCTGAGGCAGAGAGAGTCCAAGTAGACGACACCATTCACCAGAGGATATAGAGGTCCAGTCTCAGGCTGCTTAATTCAAATGACTCCCACATTTAATTACAACATCCATACATTAAGTTTACAGTGCACGGTTAACGCATCGCTCCAAGCTCCCTGCTACTTACCCTCTGGACCCTTGATCTCCTTATGGACTCTCTCTAGTTCCAACCTATTCTGCACCACCTCCTTCACTGGCCTTATTCTCTTCTCTGCCTTTGCAGCCTTTAACATATAAGTAGGGGTAAAGTATAAAATTAAACATTATTTACAGATGTTTCATTTTAACACTGATGCTGAATTGATGGATGCTGACCTTCATCTTGTGCTCTCCTCGTGTCTCTGTGCTTGAATTCAGCATGTGGCCCGTCTGTCTCCTGGGCACCCGATCCTTGGCCTCAAAGTTCAACAGAAACTTTTCAAAGAGATTGGACCCCAACTGCTCCTTTTCCATGCTCTCCTTCTGCTTTTTTGAAGCCAGGGCTGAACTAAAGGCCATCCCAGCTCCGTCTTGCCTCTGCTCATCTGGTTCCTTGGTCTTGGCAGAACTAGCTGCAGAAGAGCTTGTCTTCTGAGCCATGCTCTCCTGCACTTTGGCTCTCCCCCTTCGCTGGATGGAGGTAGTGGCATCGCTAGAATCAGAAGATGGCAGCCCATGGTCATCGTCTACGCTCCGCTTCACCATGCCCCGACTATTCATCAGGTTCTTTAGCTTCTGATGACTGGACTCCCTCAGTGGAGGTGTGGCTTCATGTGGCGACGCCTGTTGCTGTACCTTCTTGTTCTTCTTCTCCTGGATGAAGTCCTTGAAGCCCTGCAGCTTTAGGCTTGCAGGCTTGTTCTTTTTTTGCTTGGCCTTCGCCTCCTCCCCTGACCTGGGGGGTCCTTCAGGGGGCTCACAGCTCTCTGTGGCAGTCGTATCATCAGTCTGCATGCTGGCTGACTCAGATGGTGCTTCACTGTTCAAGTCTTCCTCAGCCGGCACCGCCAAAGCCGCCTCCTCTTCGTCCTCCACACGGGGCACGTTCTGCTCATCTTTCCTCCTGCTCTTCTTCTTTTTGTTCTCTGCCCGGACCTCCTTCTTGCCTTTGCCTCCATCTTTGGCCTTGTCTTTTGTCTGCCGTTTTGATGCACCAGCGATCTCTTCCTCTTCTTCATCATCTTCATCAGACACAAGAGGCCTCTTCTTGGATTGGAGAGTCTTTTTTAATGGTGCAGAAGGTAGAACTGGTTCATTCTCCACCACCTCCGACTCGTTGCCGTCAGACTCGGGGCCCGGTAGTGGCTTCCAGCGCTCCTTCTCCTTCTCCTTCCGCCGCTTCTTCTTCTTCTCTATGGTCACATCCTCGGCCTCTGCTTTTGACTTCTTCTTTTTCTTCTTCTTCTTGGGTGGAGATTCATCCCTCTTACTCCTGCCGCCCTCACTCTCAGAGTCTGCATCAAACAGGTCACTCTTCATCGGCAGCTTCTAACAAACAGGACACAACAAGGGCTGATGTCATCCTCAGGGGTTCTCTTATCCCACGCATGTAATTCTGGATTGTGGCCAATCTTCATGGCCTGGCATCAATCAGGATCCATTCACTTATTTATTTTGTCAATTAGGCACTGTTGTAATAATTAACTATTTTAATAATTGCTGTAATTTTAGAAATATAATAAAATCGTGCCTCCTTAAAAGACTGAGATCATTGCTTTCATGAATATTATATCCCCTCAAATGAATTCTGGGGGGGTTTCGACAAAGCTGGATTTCCTGGTTAGCTGGATAATTTAAGCCAAACATGAAAACTGTCCAATAGGAAGAGCAGTTAGTGACATTCCCATTGGACAGTCCTTACATTTGGCTTAAGTTTTCTGGCTAAGGAAGACCTCCTGCTTTGTGGAATGCCCCCCGCACTGCAAAAAAGCTATATAAACAGTGAAATCCCAAAACCCTACAGGCAAATATAAATGCACACAGAAAATTATACCGAAAGATGATAAAATTCCAACAGGAAATACAACCATAATAAAAAGAAACCTTACCATGACCCCATCAACAAATGTCCAACCATCGTGTGGGAAGAGAAAAGGGAAGACCAACTCATTTGGAATATTCATGGAAGCAGCTGCCATCAAAGATACAAATTCTATGTTTTGTTCACACATGCTCAGACATGCAAAGCGTATCTTTGGCTCCCCAACATCAAGTGAAAATCCGATCCTTCAACTCGCCTTTAGAGGAACACAGACACCAAACAAAAACACTACAAATCACATACACAGGCAAGGCCTACATTTCCATAAACACCATACCACCAACACAGTGGCAAAATGAAAGCACTGTTTTTCTCCTTTCCCGGTGCCAGAGTGACCTCTCAAACTATCACTGCACGGAACACGCAGGAAGCCTCCACCTACCCACCTCACCCGCCTCACCCGCTCACCCACCAGCTAGCGACAGGCAGGGGAACAAACTGGTGGGCGGAGCTCAGGTATAAGCTGGGGTCTTACCTGTAGGAGTGGGTCCCTGCATGACCCACGGTGTGGGCCTGTGACCTCTTCCTCCTTCTCCTGCAGCTGATGGGTTCCCACAATACCCTGGGGTGTCTCTGTCAGCAGGCGAAGGCTCTGCCCTGCACTACAGCCTACTGCCTGTGCTTTCTCCACCTGCGTTTCATTTCCAAAGATTTGACACGGATCAGAGGTCAGACGTGCTCCCACTCTACAGAGCCTTTGTGGGCCGTGGGCGAAAGCTCGTCCTAGACCAGAGCATTCAGCTCACGCAGCTTCTGCAGCCTCCCGCAGACCAAGAACCCTAAACGCTGCCACTGTGGCTTTCCAGGTAGCAAACAGGAGCCCAAGTTCCGCAGAGCAGTCATATGCCATCTCATCAACCTGTTCTACAAGAGCACTAGTCTTGTAAACGGAAGCCTCTGGAAAGCAGAGAAACCTGCAGATGCCAGAACCCGACGAATAACGCAGTGACCGAGCGGCCATTCTTCTAAGAAACCGGCAGTTTCTACACCGTAAGTTAGGGCTGTAACGGTACATGTATCTGTTTGGTACATTATTTTCCGTTTATTGTGCACAATGAAATAAATGAATACATTTACTAACACTGACAAAATCTAAATTCACAAGTACATGTTTAACATGGAAAACATTGAGCTAACTGTGAATGCCGGTTAACGTCACTCATATTCAGCGGTTTGGGGACATTTTGGTTTCCCAATGAACTACACCAGCACTGGGGAGAGAGAGAGAGAGAGAGAGAGATAGACAGACAGATACTTTATTAATCCCAAAGGAAAATTAGGAAAACAATCAGAGCTACTGGATAGGCTGCTATTCAGAGCAGTGCGGAAGGTACCACCGCTAACTTATCTACTCTCTGGCTGGAAGCGTCCAGCCAAGACCAGGACTGTCTGTTGGCTATGATGTACCAAATTCAGATATGTTGCTGGAAACACATCCAACATGCTAACTCTTTTGAGACAACACCATCAGAGTATATGAGTACAGCAATTCAGAAACAGAAACTTGGCAAGGGCATCTCCTTGTGGCATTTAAGACGCTTTTGCCAGGAAATTCAGACGGGTCTAAGGCTATGGGGGTGTTTAACGCTACAGTCATTTGACCATACTTGACAGTAGAATTTTGAAATAACTTCCATTTTTCCTGCTGTACCAAAATTGCACCAAACCGTGAACCCAAAACCAAGGTTTGTACTGAACCATGAATTTTGTGTATCTGTTACACTCCCAACATAAATAGAAAACAGAAACTGTTCAAATGTTGCAGCTTATATAATATGAAGGAATGTCTGGCACTGATAGCTGTATGGAGCACGAGACCCCAAGCTGCAGGGCCCTCGCTTCATGGGCCCGGAATAAGGCTAAGCACTGTGCAGCCAACGCCTTCGCCATGATCGAGGCTGAAATAATCCTTAAGCCCCAGGGAAACCTGCTGGATAATGATGAAACCCAGACTCACTCCAGGGGCCTCCTTCTTGGTCTCAGCCAGCCTCCTCCGGTAGGCCAGGAGAACCTCCCGGCAATCCTCCAGGTGAGACTCCGGCTCCCAGGTATCGTCGTCTGAGGTGTAGTTCTTCCAGCGCACGCGGTAGAGCACCTCCCCCTGGCACAGAGAAGGAGGGTCCACAGGTCAAATCAACAAGCAGATGTGAGAGGTCCACATTCTTCCCAATCACATTTACGCAGGTTTGGGTGGCTGGTGAGTGAGAAAGGAGGTGGGAGGAGGAAGGAGCATGGAGAGTAAAGGGGTCATTCCATGTCAAATCTCCCTCAATATCGATCCAAGACACGCCAAATTTCAGATTCATGAGTCACTCGTGTGACCAAATCAGCATGCCAAGTTCCGCTAAAATATGTGACGGTGAGGACCGAAAGTGTGATGATTTGACATGGAATGACCCAGACTGCTCACATCAAACACCGACTGATAATGACTCATCCCCAAAGTAGTGCACAAAAACATGCAGCCAGACATACAAATTTCACACGCAGAATTACATCACGAGCACACACAATGCCACATCGGCTAAGGCTTGTCTACATGGAAGATCTGATGACACGAGGTCTGCAATGTTCACACATAGACTAGAACACAACATAAGTACATTCCCAACAACATCCAGCAAGTGAGGAATTGGGGTGGCGAGAAAAAAAGACGTTTATGCGTTTATGAAAAAAAAACTCCATTCAAGTTCCATTTTCAGTGGATGAATGCTTCCCAACTTCCTGTTTTTACAGATATGACTTTATTACTGAGATGACAATTTGGACTTGACTACAATAACCAAAAGAAGTCCGTGTTCGCTGAAATACAGAAGGCCAGTCACTCCTGAATTTGTACTGTGAAAGCCTGTATAAATTAGACATGGCTGATTTAGATTGGCTTAAAATTAAGGACCTAATTCCATTACGTGCGCACAAGAAAAAAAACCTACCTTTTCTGGTTAATTGTTTCACATAGTAATAGACATTACCTTACACTATTTTCTTTGTTGGTTAAATGAAAAATTTAATTGTTTATGTTTGACATTAATCTACATGATAAATTGATTCTCAGGGAATTGTTCTAAAAAGATAATCAAAATTGAACTGAATTGAAACTGAATCAAACTAGGCATTTGTGCATCGAAATTGGATCAAATTGTCAGGTTAGGGCTGACTGCCAGTCCTAGTGAGGAAACTACAAACTGTAGTCTAAGCCCTGAGGCAACATCAGTCTGTAGAGCCATGTAAATAATTGCTTTTTTTTAAAGCCTGACAAGAGGCGAGTTAATAATGTACAGTAATGTGCCATTTTTGGTTGCCATACAACCAACTGCTCATTTAGTAACAGAGTTCCGTTCCAAAGACCAAGCCATTGACTGCGACTGTGATTACACCTTTACTTTACATCTCTCATGCTCAATTTCCATTATCCTTCATGAAGTGGGCATTTTTAACAACATTCTTCCCAAAATCTCTCTCTCACTCTGGCGTGCATTGTTATCAAGAGTAAAAAATTTCATTGTAAACGTGTGCATCAGTTGAAATTGTCCCTAACGGAGGCAGTCAAACGAGGAGTGGTTGTGCCCAGGTGGAATTTCTGCTGCTCCAGTTCCCAGAGTTCAACAGCTCAGCAACTGTGCTCCAATCTAAATTATTACCATGAGCATAAAAAGTAATTTTAAAGTAAGGGGAGTCTGAAGGCCCGTGGCTTTTACAATACATAGTGCTTGGTGGCCTTTATAAAGCTGAGCTCGTTATGCCAGGAGGCATTTTCTTCAATTACTTCAAAGTGAATAAATACTGAAGCGAAGGGGAAAAGTGGAGTCCACAGCCAACCAGGTTCAGCCTGGTTTGTATTTCACGGGTAAAAAACCAGTGGGTTTCCCCTCTCAGCGGCTCCGACCAGTAGACAGTGAGAAGCACCATCATTCCCCATTGTAACATATCAGAGGTTCTCAGCGCCCACCATGAAAACCCCTAATGACAGATGACCACTGTGTTAACTCTGGTGGAACAGTGTCAGGGGCATAACATTTAATTAATATTATATTTAGTATTATTAGTATTAGTGCAATTCACCTTTGTGGCTAAGATAAATTTCAATTGGACTGCAGTTTTTTGACTGCCTGAATCACTCCAGTAGATACCCTGTGCATGGATAAACCAGCAAACTTTGATATGTACAAAATGAGGCCTTGGTGTAGAGGACTGCTTTAGGTGTGTGACAACAATGTGTAAAGAGAGACGCACACAGAGCAGAAGCTCAGGAGGACACGGTTCAGCCTGTGTATCATCTCCTGTTTCTGCTCTGGGAACACAAAGAACATGAGAGACCCAAGAGCGTCAAGCTGCACATATTAGTGCAGTGTGGTCACAGGGAAGGTCACCACAGCAACCCGACTGTGTGCCTGACAGCGGGAGAGAGACGAGCAGAAATACACATATGCCCCCACCCTTCTTTTCCTGGTGTGTGAAAGCTGCCTCAGTGCAAAGCCCCCCCCCCCCCCGCCCTGTATTTATGTAGGTCTCCGGATCTCCAAGAGGCACAGTACACAGAAGTGGCTGCCAGCAGCTTCAGTCTCTGGCCACTCTCCTCTAGCCCCTCCTTAGAGAGAATGTGAGCGAGACAGGGTGTGTGTGCCGGTCTACTCATTCCCATCACAGACTGGAGTCTTGGCACACACACAGCTCTCACTCCCACAAGGTTACTAAAGACCATTTCAGATTCAGTGTTACTGACACCCAACACATGCCCCGACACACACATACATCTCTCAGGTCACCTTCACCCACATCAAGATGTTTGTTTTTCTTACACTGAAAATCAAAGACATTCCCCATTGGACTAAAAACAAATGTCACATTGCAGAAATTCTATCCACGTCGCTGAGTGCTGCTTACGGACAGTAGGGGTTCCCCAGGGTTCAGATGATCTTTGTTTGCTCCCACTGCCCCTACATCAATCTGCTGCGCTGCTATGGCAATGAGATAATGTTGCTACAACATAAGGGATAGCAATGCTGATCCAAAGGGGATTTGCGTAAGCGGGAAGGGGACTCCCTTCTCTGAAAATGAGCAATGGGCACAGCCGTCCTCCGCTCACTCCACAGCAGAAGAGGGCTAATATGGCACACGGGGTAACACAGTGGGTTCGGCGTCTTTCCAGCGCAGCCTCTGCCCCAAAATACTAACTGCCTAGTGGATCTACCACATGCTGCCTGATGCCAGGCTCCAGCTGTCCCCGAAATCCTTACGGGGGCCATTAAAAGGGAAGCCTGAGTTGTGGGGGGACTCACCTTGGGTGTGGCATCACACAGAAAGGCTTGTCAAATGCAACTTACAGTGAGAGAAGAGCCCCTTTTAAATGAGCAACACACTACAGCTCCCATTACAAGTTAAAAGATGTCCACCACTGAACACTCAGGGAACTAGCTTTTGGTTAACCACAAAACATAAAGAATACCAGATAAACTGACATCTTCAAGAATGGACCCATCAGACCTGCTACCACCTACTGGATTTCCAGTAGAATGAACTTAACTGCTTGGCAGCCCCTGACCAACTCAATACCTAGCGTTTCAAATTAATCTAGTAAAAACATTCAGGGATTAGTCAGTGATTTGCTAGTAGCCACATAAATATACAGGGAAAAAAAGACCACAACGTGATCCATATTAACCACTGGTTTAAAAGATCAAAGTCCACATGTAACGTGACTGCGTATCAATACAACGTATTTCTGGGGTTCCACAAAAATTATATTTTCCTCTGCGTCCCACCCGTTGAGATGAATGATTAAAATGAGCAGAAATTGTTGCTATGCAGTCAAACGGGCAGCGGGTTGACGAAATTAAACTGTGGGAACATATATATGATTCATTGGCCCGCGTATAGTGTAAACAAACAATAACATTCACGGAAGTGGTTTTCAGGGAGAGACTGAGCCGATGAAATGTCGTTTGGTCGAAACTCAGAGCGCCGTTATCACTGTCACCGGCGACGGCGACTCGGCTCGCTCTTGAGAGCTCGCCACCCGGAGCGCGCACGCACGTACGCTCACACGCACAGGGACTTGGGCGAGATGACTGACCAACAAGTATAAAATAGCTGCGTCAGGTGAGAAATTTAAACGATAACTGTGCGTGAACGAGAAGGAAGGGGGGGGGTATGGTAACAGAAGTAGGACGCGCACGGGCTGCTGCTTCCACGCATGCAGTCACCATTTGCAACAGCTGTCGTGGCATTTTCACACCGCCCTCCAAAGTTTGGCCGCACAAAACATTTCTTGAATGGCAAGGAGCCATTCGCCCTCCCCGTTTTCCGACATTCTGGCCACCGTACGCTCACCTTCTCTGTTCGCATATCAATAATCTTCTCCACCTCGTAAACATCCTCCTCCTCGTCCTGTTCGCTGTCTCCTGGTTCAGTCCTTTCGGTAGACGATACCTCCATCTCTGGTGATGTTGAATCTTCTGCCCTATTTATTTATTTTTAATCCAAACTTGCTTGCGTCCCAGAAATGTCCGCACCACAAGCTCAGGCCGCACGGTCTGAGCAAGCGCTAGTTTTTTCCGCTCCTGTACGGAGGGGAGGAGACAGGACGCCTCTCTGAGGGGGCGGACCATTGCGTCATCCGCTCAGCCAATAGCGTCGAAAGCTGGGACGAACAATTTTGGACACAGGCCGGATGGTCAAACATATTAAAACAGGTGTAATGTCGAGCAAGAGGGCGTATTGGATGAAAACCAGATCGAACTGGAATTAATGTTTTCTCATTTCGATGAAGTGGACTCGTCTGCAAACGTAGGATATGAGATGCGTCACGGGGAAACTGAACATGCAAGCCCAAAAGAATCGATGTTAATATTAAACTGTGTTAAAAACACCATTCACCTTACTTTTGAGGATGTTAAAGAACTAAAAAGCTTTTTATGGTTACATAAGTGATTTAAAGCGCTGGGAGTGAATGTTTCTGACCTTAAATGATGTTTAATCTTGCTTGTAAAGCCTGTGCAGAGCACATTCAAATTCACCCCAGTTGAAATTGATCTACAATAATCCCACATTTTTTGAGTATACTATGAACTCTATTTCATTATAAAGCAGTAATTAATTTCTCAAACTATATTTACCCTAAATATTTTATTTTTAGAATGTTTTGAAAAGGAAATTGCACACTTTTCACCAGCAGGCGTCAAGTTGGAAATTCCATGTAATGAAAAATTACCTAGTCTTAAAACCCTTTGGACCATCTCAATGATGAATGATTAATAGGTGAAATAAAGAGCCTCCTTGGTCTGGTGTTGGATGAATTGAAAAGAGGAACACACAGGAATTTGCCCTCAGTCCCAATGTGCAGCTTCTCCATTTCTACACTACCAATAGATTCCTGCTGAACGTCCGTGATGCATGTGGCCTCAGCAAGGCTGCTGTGTCCAAATCTGTTTATACTGTGTTTATATTACTATTGTGCCACCATGTGTACAAATATATACAGTGACCTGCAGGAGGGGATGCCTTGCATTGCACTCAATTTGGTTTTCATGCTCTTGCAGGCATGCCTGGCATTGTAGGTGCAGTGGGAAGAAGGCTCATTCCTGTTGGTGCTCCCAGCCTCCTGAATCCCATCTGCACCTGTCAAAAATGCTTCTCAGCACTAGGTCTCAATGTCCAGGTGATATGCAGACTTCAAGCACATTGTACAGACATTGTGGCTAAGTGGCCTCGGAGGACACCTGATGCTTATATCTGGTCCAGCTTTGGAGTGTGTCACATGGCAAAGGATGGTGCATTTGCTGGTGGCTGGTTATTAGGAGACAGCAGGTACATTAATGGTGAAGAGCAACACCATGGCTGCCACCAAAGCTAGAAAGGCATGCTGGCAGCAAGTCCAGTCCTCACGGATTGCACATTCCACCAGTAAGAGCAGAGTGTGAAGGTTGAATTAGCAGAGCAATAGCACAGCTGTATATAAAATATTACAATCCACACCTCATAATGGGAGACGCATCAGAGTTCAAATGAAAACAAATTGTGGACGATGTGAAACATGTATTGTTCTCTAATTAGGGTTCCACAAAGCAGGATTTCTAGTTAGCTGTGTTAACTTAAGATAGATGTCATAATTGTCCAATAAGACTTTACTGCCTTAGTGACAAGCAAAGATACAAATTGGTACTTTTTTCTGACAGTGATGTGAATCTTTATATTGAAAATGCATCAAATTATATGCAAATATAAATGTATTTTTGCCCATCTCTGCACACACACACACACACACACACACACACACACACACACATGCACAGATTACAATTCTTAATGCTTTGATACAGGACTGGTCTTTTTAACGAGAATTCTGAGATATCAGCATACAAATAATGAATATACTGATAGTATTGTTCATCAAGAAAAATATTGTTCAGGTATTGCAAAAGATTTAAATTCCGCTTGTTGACTGCATGTTGGTGACAGTAGGAGGCAGGAGTAGGAGTAATTTAGGAGGCAGGTCACGGCACACTGACTGCATCGCGTGATCTAGTCGCTAACTCCTAGGCGGTAGGGGGCGCTACAATACCAACACCAAGAGCAGAAGCGGTGTACTTCGGGGTTAGGGTTACAACCAGGTTACAGTAGGATTATGGATACTAGGCATCGCGTAACTGTAAATAGTTACTTGATGAATTGAGGACGGGCTTTACCCCATCATTTTTAGCAGTGACAAGTCTAACAGACAAGTCTATAGCGAATAGCAGATAAAGAGACCCCACCAACGATGTCTGTCGAACGAGACGCATTTATTCTGTTCTCACTGTATATATTGACTTTAATTTGTCACCCTTAACTATTATTTTTGAGATTTTTCCTGCTGAACTCGCTTAAATCCACCGTTAACATATCGCGTAAAACGCTTATCCACCCAGAGAATATTGTGGTAAGTAGGATTTTCATAATCGAGTTCAGCGACGTTACAGATATGTAATATGTAGCATGAGGATTTATTGGTTTATTTGGATCCTGTAGCATGCATGCTACTCTGTAGGCAAGTATTATCTGCAGCATTGAATAAAAATTTATATTTTAAAAATTAAGTAGTATGCTATTGCTGGGGGTGGGTTATGAAGGATGTCTTGCGGCGGGGTGATTTCCACTAATTATATTCAAATGAATTCTTTTCACTTTGAGAGTTTGCAGTACATTTCGTATTTCGCATTTGTGATTTTGTTTTCATATACGGGACGTGTTATTCATATCATGGATATTGTTAAGTATTCACGCGTAAAGTATTAAAGTTTGCCTTTGTAAGAACTTGTTAGGTAAACAACGAATCAGTCAGACGCAAAATAACGCACGTGGCGTCGTAAGTTACGTAGGTAGCTACCTCCATTGATGACGAGTCTCTTTAATGATATTCACGTCCAAACCGATTAAACAAATCAAACATTTACGTATTTAATAAAACTGGTAAATGTATAGCGAGTGTAACAGCATAGGGGTAATATCAGGTTCCAGTTGCTTTTTCAGATGTCTTGTGTTTTACATGGTCTGTTTCATTTTTTCTGCCAGGAATAGTATCAAGAACAGTGGAGACAGCTGAACCCCATCCAGAAAAGGGCAAATGGAAATTACATTTGGATATGGGGCCACTAGGAACAGAAGACTAATAGCTTAGTACCTTATAGACAGTAAACGAAGTTTGCTGTTGCGGTGTTAATTTACACAACGGTAACTGTAAGAGCCAACAGAAGGCAATCAGGTGCAACAAAGGGGTCATGGCTTTGTGTGTTAAAAGCGAATGTGATTCGGGTTCTGTACGCACTGGGGATTCAGCGGCAACATGGGAACCTGGCAGTCGTGGATTCTATCTGGATACTGAACAAATTAAAAGAGAAGCAGTTGATCCAGACTACATTAAAGTGGAACAACATAGTGACCTGCAGTGCCTTGGTGATGCAGGGCTAGTAGTCGAAGAAATGAAGTGTGAACCAGTTGGAGCTAAGACTGAAATCAAACAGTGTGAAGAGGATCTCAAAGAAATTATTGGAAATAGTGTGGAAACTCAAGAGGAAAATCGGCTCTTAGTCAATTATAATGAGAATGGGAGTAATATTTATACAGTAATTAATTGGTCAGACTGTATCCCGAGTACAAAGACATCTGACTTAAAAGACCAGCAGATTAAACCAAACAGAAATAAACATAGCTGTCCTGAATGTGGCAAATGTTTTACAAGATCTTATACTTTAAGGCAACACAAGAAAATTCATTCGGGGGAAAAACCGCACAATTGTGCTGACTGTGGAAAAAGTTTTGCCAATACAAAATATTTGGCAAAACACAGAAGAATTCATTCTGGGGAAAAAAATTACCTTATATGTGATTTGTGTGGGAAAAGTTTTGTAGATTCTTCATCTTTGAAGAAACACCATAAAGTTCATTCAGGGGAAAAACCCCACAGCTGTTCGGAATGTGGAAAAAGGTTTGCAGAAACATATTCCTTAAAAATGCATGTAAGACATCATTCAGGTGAGAAACCATACAGCTGTTCCCAGTGCGGGAAGAGTTTCTTCAGTCTGTCATCATTAAAGAGGCACAGAAGGATTCATACAGGTGAAAAGCCAAATATCTGTGGACAATGTGGGAAAAGTTTTTCAGATCCATCATCTTTTAAAAAGCACCTTAAAGTTCATTCAGGTGAAAAACCACACAGATGTGCTGTCTGTAGCAAGTGTTTTGCAGAGGCTGAAACTTTAAGGAAACATATGAGAATTCATTCTGGTGAAAAACCGTACACCTGTTTCCAGTGTGGGAAGAGTTATACACAGGCATACCAGCTAACAATACACAAGAGAATTCATTCAGGTGAGAAACCTTACAAATGCATTGAATGTGGCAAGTGTTATGCACAGGCAAACAACTTAACAGTACATATGAGAATCCATTCAGGGGAAAAACCATATAAATGTACCCAGTGTGGAAAGAGTTATACACAGGCAAACAATTTGACAATACATATGAGAATCCATTCAGATGAAAAGCCTTACAAATGTACACAGTGTGGTAAGAGTTTCGCTGAAGCCGACAGCTTAACAACACACACAAGGATTCATTCAGGGGAGAAACCGTACAGATGTCCCCAGTGCGGGAAGGGTTTTATTTCTGTAGACGCTATAAAACGACACCAGAAAAGACATTTCAGTGAAAAACCGCATGGTTGCTCTGACTGTGGGAAGAGATTTGCTGATGCAGGATCCTTAAAGCTGCATAAAAGAATTCATTCGGGGGAGAAGGCGTTCAGCTGTGAGCAGTGTGGGAAGCGCTTTGGCTATCCATCCTCTTTATGGTACCACCAGAAAATGCACACAGGTGACTAGATAAGCATGGGGTTTGGGAAGTGTGTTTAATACTAGAAATGCACAATATATTGGTTGATATCGCCAGATTTTAGTGTATTTGAAGTTAGCAGCATCACAGCTAAAGATGTAATTACTAAAATCACAGAGTTGATTGCATTGCATCAGTGCTTCTGAACCCGATTTTCAGAGACCCCCAGACAGTCCATGTCTTTGCTCCCTCTCAGGTCCTGCTAGCTTAGATGATCAGCCATCATACATATTGGAGGACGAGGGATTTCGTCGGCTCATTCACCACTTAGAAGCTCACTGCAGTCTCCCGATTCGGCTCTGCTTCACTGGCATCTCACTGCCTGCATTATATGATGTAGCTGCTGCACACATTCACAGGATCTTAAGAAGTAGCGTCACCCACTTCAGTTTCACTGCAGATCCGTGGAGCTCAAAGGTTAGTTAGTTATCAGTATAGACAAAAACATATCTGTTAACTGTGTGGGCCAAAATGTACACATGGATGTACCACTACTTGCTAGCAGTATCACCTTTGGTCGATAATGTAAATGCGCAGCATGGTGACTGATTGAGCGGCGCAGCAGTCATTGCTTTCAGGCTTGTAGCTTAAATTATCCTCCAAGGCTCTGTATGTATTCAGGTTTGCATGTTCTTCCTGTGTTGTGCTGGTTTCCTCCAGGTAATCCAGTTTCCTCTTGTAGTCCATAAACATGGTAAATTGGTGTCTCTAAATGGCCCGTAGGGTCTTACTGTTCATCTATCATCTACAGGAATCCTCTGCAGGATAGCATAGGCTCCACATCCACCACAGCCTTGTGCTGGAAAAGTGGTTATGGAAGGTATGTGGATGGATGAATGGATGAAGACATGCATCAGAAATAAATCATCACAGTAAATCCACATACTATCAAGTGAATTTAATTACTGAGTCATGCACCACTGAGTTTGCTTTTTGAATTTTGCAAATAATTTGTAAAGTGTGTGAGTTTTTAACCGTGAGACACTGCCATTTACTGTATGCAGATTTAATAAGATAAAATTAAACAGCATTAAAGATTCCTGACATATCAAGTGTGGTGTAAATCAATTATAGTGCCAGTCTAGGGGTATTACATTGCTTTTCAGTGAGAAACAGAATAATGTAGTAGACTACAGGAATAGCAGATGTGTGTTGATCCACTGTTGTCCAGTGTTTTCTCATTCACTATTCTGCTTTACCACAATGACCATGTACCATTTTATTGAATAAAATGTCATCATTAAACAAACATAAAACAAACAGGCTGCAATCACAAGAGGAAGCAGAAGCAGCCACAGGTTTTGTTTAACGAAACAACAAAAAAAATGAAAGAGCTGGTTTGGCCATGAGTTTGTATGTGTGATAACCATGGGTGTTTAATTTGATTTCTAGTGATATGTGCATTTGCAGGCCATCTGCAGGACTGACTGTGTTAGAAAAACTTTAGCATTTCCTTCATCACAGCACCTTTTAGTGTCAGATGGTTGTGAAATGGTTTAATTTAACCTCCACCTACATCTGCAAATTGTTGTTATATCCTCATAAGATGCTGCAATCTATTATATGCAAGCTTGGTATATTGTGCTATTTCCCATATTTGAGACATTGTTCGAAGGGTTTTTAATAAAAAAAAACATTACAAACCACATCTCTTAAGGGTACAGCAGCAGTGACTCTCTTGTGAGTCTAATCATGTGCTTCACTGATGGACGAAACATATAGCAAAAAGAAATTGACTAAATAATGTATTATTTACAGAAGTGGGGAAGGATTGCACTGCTCAACCAGAACACACACCCAGATTCTTCTGAAGAAGAATTTTAATCTAGCACTTAATTATTTTGAACATAGAAAAGCTCATAGAAGTGTTTTCAGCCAAAACAAGTCCATGTTACTCAGTCATTCAGGATTTTGGAATTAAAGCTCCTCAAAAAAAATCAGCTGCACAAGGTCTCCTCTGGGTGGCACTGCTGCTCTTCCTGCTAGCCTGAGCTGTCATCGGTGACTTCAACACTCCAAACCGTGGCTTTTGCTTGGGGTCAAAGGCCACACGGGACGAGCCGTCGGGGCTCACCAACAGGCTGCGGTCCGTCTTCCTGAACTCTGGATAAATGGAAAATAATCAAAATCCCATAAAGTGTGTGAGTCAATGCAGATTTCTGGCAGACATGCCTCATAACATCACCCCACAGTGAGCAGCTAACCTGCAGTCTTGTTGTTCTTCAGCCCAAAAGTGACCTTCTTAGATTCGGACAGCGGCGTCCGCATCACCTGGAAGGAGAAACATTTTAGAACCTTCTTCAAGCTTCTCATGCCAGATCCTTCGGGATGTTAACGAAATGTGGGAAATGCACAGAATATAGAGCCACTCTGTCGCTCAGACCCATGTGTGGTACAGATACCTGCTTGCTGGTTGTGGCCCGGCCTCCTTTACTCGTCCTGCAGAACAGAGGAACGGGTACAGCCCCACTTTGAAACTTGACAAAATCTAACTTGGCTCCATCTGCTTTCTTCTTAAGGACTTTTCTAGTTCTGCCTGGGCCAGCGATCTGTAGCAAGAGAACCCAGGCGGATTTAAGGCATTATTATTGTGCTTTCATCGCATGTTTTTGTGTGTCGTTATCTGTTTTAGTTATGCGTTTCATTATGCGTTTTTTTGATTGCATATATTTCAATGATTTGCAAAATATGCAAATCGGAAAAGCAGATAAACTTGCATGACAGTGGTATTGTAGTGTGGGTTTGTGAGGAGATTTTGGTGTGGATGTCAATAATTATCATGATATTCTAAAATTCTTATGTAGAAAATGGTAAAATATGGACAGGTAGTTTTGGTTTTTCTGAGTATGATGACCAAACTATTTTACTAATAGCTGGTGATTTCCTACTCAATAGAAGCAACTCAGAGGTGTTAACCATGCACCCTACTGACTCAACTGTTTGAATATCTTTTCCATCTCAACCCTTAAAATGAATTAAAATGTCTAGTCTTTCACTAACGAAATCACCCTGAATGCTAATACCCATGTCATTAGTGTTCTCCCCATAGTCCATACTTTCTAGGCTGTGTGTATCGTCCTGGATAAGAATCCACATTAAGGGAGGGTAACGCTGATGGTCTTGGGGCAGCCATGCAGTGACTTACACTGGCTGGCGTGGGGGCCCTGGTGCCCGCCCCCTCCACGTGACCATTGGTCTGGCCTGACTGTTCCTCAGCCCACATGGTAACCTCTGCTGCCGCCGCCTTCGTCTTCAGAACTGGGCTCTCCGCTGCTGTCTGCCCGTCTGCACACACACCACCAACACAGAGGCCATTGGCTCCCTGCCGCCTCTCGCACATTAAGGACGTCTCCTTCATCCTTTTCTTCTTCTTCCTTTTCTCATTGGGCCCCTGGGAAGTAGCCATTCCTTTTGTGGTTTCTGGCCCTGCCTCCTCTGCCCCCCTGCTTTGTGTCACTGGGCTGGGGCAGCTGTCTTGTTCTCCCCCCATCAGGGCTGTGGGAGGTTCCAGCCCCAGTGGGCTCTTGGGCTCCTCCGCCAAAGAGCTGTTCCTCCTCTTCCTCTGCTTCTTCTTCTTCTTCTGGCCAGGCATGCTGGCGGCAGTCTGGGGTTCTAATGTGGCCATAGTCTCATCCACCACCTGGTGTTCTGCTGCCATCACATCATGCTGACTCAGGGCATCTGACATTTTCACGCCGGGTTTGATCTTCTGCCTCTTCCCCTTCTGGTTTGTCACAGTGGCACCACCTTGTTCCCCCCTTTCTGGCACAGCTGGGTCTGTCCTTTTGTCTGCCACACAATGTTCTGACTGGCCCTCCCTCACCACCTGCAAGCCCTGCTCTGCCTCTGGAATCCCCTGGGCTGAACCATTGTTCTGCTCTGACCCGTCCACTGAAGGTTCTCCTGCCTCCACACCCTTGTTGTTCTTCTTCCTCCTTTTCTTCTTTTTCTTGGCCATAGAATCAGTCTTCCCCTCGTCCCCTGTAGCTTCTCCTCCCACAGAGCCTTTTTTCTGCTTGACCGGAGTCTCCATTTCATTCTTCTTGCCTAAAAATTAAGGTGGCATAACAGTTAAACCCATTTATCTGCATTTCTCCAGCAAAATACAAAAGTGTTAGCTACTGGCACTAGGGTGTGAGGATGGTGCCTCCATTAGAGATGTTTTTTGGGGCGCTTTCCGCCACACCAAGTACCATACATTTGGTACAGTACTTTTGGGAGAACAAGACAGTACTTTTCCACTGACTTGCAGTCAAGTACCAGTACCAAAAGTGCCAAACCAGCTAGGGTACTTCTTTGGTACTTCAGTACTTTGGGTGGGACTTGAAATGCTGTCTTTGTCGATTAATCATGCATATAGAGTGCCTCTGAAACACAGTACATCCACAATCTTAAAAAAAGTTATGAACATTTTTTTTGTGTCACTGGGCAAACACCTAATGAGATTGCTCTTTCAAACCATGAAACCTAAGGAATCCACTTTCTTTTACTCCACCATGCATTGGCTTGTGTGGGATCCGAACCCAGGACCTCTCGCACCGTAAGTGTGCGAGTGTATTGTGCTTGGAAGGAAAGGTAGAGTTCGTACGTTTATGTAGATGTGGGTGTGTGCTTGATTTGACAAAACCCACAAACCATACTGCTTCTCTACATCTCTCTCATCACCCGAGTATAACCTCTGCAGGTAAAACTCAAGAGTCAAGTTCTGATACAGGTGGCGTTCGGGTTAAGGTTTATTTATACGTCTTCACAGAATCTACGCCATAGGTTGCTGCGTACCCTAAGCTGTACCCTACGCGGTGCCCTAAGCTGTACCCTACGCGGTGCCCTACGCTGTACCCTACGCGGTGCCCTACGCTGTACCCTAAACCGTACCCTACGCTGTACCCTAAGCCGTACCCTACGCCGTACCCTACGCGGTGCCCTACACCGTAGCCTGACGGACACCTCCCCAGAAACATAACTACAGGCATCAGGTCACAGCGAAGGTTACAGCGTAGATTCTACGCAGAAGTAGAAATTGGCCTTTAGTCACTTTGTCATGGCTTGAAATCACCAGCTGAGAAACTAAAAATGTGAACTGGTCAATGTTATTCTACGTTTCCTTTTTCACAGGCCAATTCTGTAAAATAAAAGTTAAAACTATAAAATCAGTAATAAGGCAGTTAATTTACTAAAACTGAGACTGTCCATTTGCACTAACAACTACCACTTTCTGCATGCTCACCTTTGCGTATCTTGGGTTTGGAGCCTTCATCCACGTCTTCCTGACTGATCCAGCTCATCTTCCTCTTCTTTAATCTCCGCCGGCTCCCAAACATCTCCTCATCATCTTCATCTGTGGAGACCTCCTCTGGGTACTCATCCTGGGGGAACACACCTGGAGCGAGAGGTTAAAAAAAAAAAAAAGGTAAGAGGAGACAGAAAGAATGGATTAATGAAGGAAGAGAGACTGGCAGCCTCAGCAACAAGGTGCATCAGAAAAATACTCAAGATTTACATCCACTGGTCATGATTATAAGATGGCTGACCCACAATGCAGGGACAGATCACAATTCCACAGACACTGTAGTATTTACTGAGGCCCTTACCTTCACTGAGATCTCGAAACCTGTAAGAATAAGAGTCAAAAGAGAAAACATAAATTCCTGAAAGCAGTAACAGTAAAGCAGACATGGGTTCAGCAGCTCAGCAGAAAGGTGAAAAGCATCACCCAGTCTGCACTCACGCACGTCAGCCAGGACTGTGATAGTAATGCCGCCCCCCCCAGGTAAGCACGAGCAGGCCTGCTGGGCATCTGCTGTCTAGGGGCAGGGCCAGGAGCAACTGTAGGATTTCACCCGTGGGGGGCGGGGCCTTAGCCCCCTGAAGAAACACGGGATGCTATTCCCACACGATTACGTCTGCTGAGCAGCGGGTAGATAGGGTCTACAAGTGCTTATGCAAAGGCAACACTCACGTCTTCACTGCTCTGTAGAGCTTCTTCCTGTTGAAGGTGGGCGTGTTGCTGCGACCAGACAGCTCAAGCAGCCTGTCCGCCAGTGCCTTGTAGTCAAACTGTCACACAGAGAAAGAGGAAGCCTGGGCTCTCAGCATCTTACATCTGCAAACATGCCACATCCGTCTCCAGGCTCTCACATGCCAGACTCCAAGTCTTATACAGCTTGGAGGTCACGGCCTGGTCTAGCAGATACAACCACCAGAGACTGCCCACCAGTGCCGTACAGCACACACACTTCACCCTGGTACACCTAAAGCCCTGTGAGTAAACCACTAAGACTCTTTAAATATGGCCAAAAATTCAAACTTTGACCAAAACCTATAGAATACTATAGGGGAAGGAGACTCTGATTGGAAGGGACAGAGTTAGGCTGGGGTCCTTCAGACCAGGATTCTCCTCATGGCGTCTAAATACTGAACTTTAAATGTGAGAAAGAACTAAAAGACAAGAGTGAGACTGTATGTGCTGCGGATTTTCATTCTAGACTCTCCTGAAACGCGGCGTCACTGACCTGAAGCACAGGCCCAATGTTGTCCTCATTCTCAGGCAGGAGAGAGTCACCCTCCTCCGTATCAGACAGCTCATCCTCTTCACTAGCTGGCACACCTAGAGAAAAGTGCAAGGAGAGATGATTATTTGAGAATATTCATCTAGTTTCTACCAAAAATGTAGGAATAACAAAACAATCTGCTTTGAAATTTCTATAATGTGTTCACTCAAGATATTCAAATATGATGCAGTGACAAATACGTACCATTAACATGTCTGACTTTAGCTTTCTTAGAGCTTTGTGGGACAGCGTCAATCTCACAGGCCTCTTCATCCTCCTCATCACCAGAGGCCTGACCCGAATCATCCTCCTCAGCTCCACCTCTTCCCTGGATCTCATTTAGGAGGTCCTCGATGGCAAAGGGGGCATGGTCAACTATCTCTTGGAACATGGTGCCACAGATGGCCTGTACTAACACATGACTGGGGGGGGGGGGGGGGAGAAGAGGGGGCAGAGAGAGCTTGAGTCCTCAGACACACTGGATAGGAGCGTTCAAGAACAGCACTGAAACGTTCACTCACTTCTTTGATTTTGCAGCCGTTCTGAGGAACGGATCAATGAACGTCAGGTTTTGCTGGGCCGTGAGCTGCAATCAGAGTCCATCAGCATGATTCACACTGCGGCTGAGCTTAATCATTATCATCCAAAGCTGTATCCTGATGCTGTACTGATGCCACCTGCTGCCTCGGTCTGCATCTTACAGACTGCACCCAATGTCTGGCAGCTTCTCAGCCCAGGTACGAGATACATTTTCCCTACCTCTTTGGCTCCGACCCTGGCCAGCTCTGTCATATAGACGTCCAGGACGTGGAACTGCACTCCTGGGGGACAATCACTGGTGCTTCGGAGCACATGGTCAAACAGCAAGTCGACAAACCTCTGCACTAGACTGCAAAGTAGATGGGAATAGTTAGTGTTTCATTAATGCATCAAAAACACTGCAATAAGTAAAATGACTAATGTGACACAATCTATATTGTATCTACATTAATATACACTGTATATTATTACTTTTCCTTTATCTTTTTACCTTTTATCTTTTATAGCATGCAGTATTGTACAATGACAAAGATATTTTATTATAATACTGATAACACTACAACTACTAATAATTAGCTAAAAGCCATTTTATCCCTTAATATCCTCCAATGGTAAAGAGCATTAAAAGAAAGTACAATACAAATAACTCTATCGACATGCAGCCATCTACATTCAGCAGTGGAGCTGCCAGCCACGTCCTTGCAGCCTGACATGGACTTACCCAGTGTCCCAAACCCGCCTCTTCAACAGTTCAAATGCCTGCCTGAATATGAAACGCACCAGCTGGATAGGAGACAGAGAGAAAGAGGCAGGGTGTTTCAGTCTAACCCCCCTGTTATTCTGAATGATGACGGGCATGACCTGGCTGAGTGGCAGTCATTCCTTTGCATAGATGGAGTATTTCTCATCTTAAAAACAAGGCGTCCTTGAACTGTCCACATTACTAATGACATTTTTCACTATCACTAATCGTTTACACTTTACTGATACATTAATAATATTTTCTGAGATCACCATTGACTGGTAATATTTTGCTTGGTTTTCTGAATAATAATTATTTAGAGAGAGAATCGTACACCATTAATCATTTCACTTCTGGGACACTAGTCAGCCGAACAGTACAGTACCATGTAGAACTTATCCATGCGGAGTCCGTCTATACCGTTCCACTCCCTGCTCATGGTCTTCAGAAAGCTCTCCAGGAACAAAAACTCTATAGAAAGAGATACAAGGTGAATGCAAGAGGGCTGCTATGAAATGCTAAAAGGGTGATTCTAGGCAGCCACCACAGTGCCGACTCCAGCTTAGAGGGAAACAATCCCCAAACTGATTAAAATTAAGACCGAGACATTACATTCTTAAAATACCGACTTCCCATCACTTAGTTCATTTCCGGAATTACGGTTAGCAAGGTACTTACGGACATCGACATTGTGCAGTGAGTGGATCAGGTTTGATATCTGGGCGGACAGGTCCTCCTATTGAACAAATTTAGAAATACAGCCAGTGATCACACAGGCAGGAAAACACGGTTTAATGCAGGTAAAATGACGAGAAAGATGGATTAACGGGGGTCACTGACAGCTCTGACTCTCTCCCGCTTTCTACTTCTCATTATAATGATTTATCGTTAATGTATAAAATATATGCTAACCCCCGCAAAGATGTTAGGAACAGTTATGCTAGAAACTTTCTAACACGTGGACAGAAGTATTACAGGTCTGTGTGCGGAAATAACCAAATGGGTCTCATTTAGAAATCTGTATAGTCAAATTCAGACTATGGAGCCAAGACTGCACTGATTAATTTCCAAGCGTTATTTTTCTCCAGGTCTGACAGATTGCCGAAACTATTAAAAACACAACCACTATGCTATGTGATGAAATCGTGACACGAAAATTACCTGTAGTAGTGGTTTATCCTGCATCCACAGACAATAAAAGAGCCCCTTCCATATTTTCAACAGTTCTTCAACAGTGAATCCACCTAGACGATGAAAGAAAATGACCAAAAATTTAAGAATCTTAACAAAAGTTGGATCGCCACATCTTCACGACTTTGATGTTGGAATATTTTCTGTCCATCTTACCATTGGGTTTCTGCGACCTCACACTTAAGTACTTCCTCAGTTTTTTTATTGCTTTGGTCCGGATGGGCTTCTCGTTGGAAGCTAATCTCTGAGCAAATTGTATCTCTGGTTCTTGCACCATAGGCGCCATCTTCCCAATGGCTAACATGTGGTACAGTGCGAATCCCTTCTGTACACGAGTCTCAAGCGTCGCATGAAAATGACGTCATGATAGAGTTCGTGCCGCAGAGACCTTTTGGGATCCTATAGGTTATGATCATTAACTTTGAAAGTCAGGTGACATTTGCAATAATTATGATAACATTTATTGTTAGACTGCAGCACTTCGATCTTGTTTCTTTTGTTTTTTATTCGGCGAAAGAACCTTTATTAGACGTATTACTACCATAACTGCTCGATCCATCCATTTTCAATCATGAGGTCAACGGCAAACATCGTACCTCTCCCGGAAGTTCCGGGAGTCTCCTGCAATTCATACCCGCGAATGATGGGCGAAAATGGTCCTTGAAATCTGTTGTTCCGCTAAAATTAGCATTTGTTTCCCAAAAGTTCCCGTTAGCAACTTACATAAATGGAACCATTCAGTTGCAAGGTGCCAACGTTCATATAAAAGTTGCCTTTCTAAAATTAATACGCCTACGGTGGGATGTCTGATGAACAATTCGTTCTAAAAATGATGGATACTTTGAAATGATATCGAACACTACACTGATCGGTTCAGTTCGTTCGCCACCCGCTGGTGAAACGATGTACAGATGTTTGAAAGACTGAGTAAACCTAATATATTTTAATCAACATCAAATATAATTAATGAAATATAATTAATTAGAATTAAATTTTTGAAGGGAACCCTCGGAACGAAAATTAATCAAGGGGGACGTGTCAGAAGAAATTAAGGCAGAATAAATGCACTTAAAAGAATAACAATTTCCTTCTTTAGTGAACAGATAGCTTTACCCTATTTCCTATTTCATTGTACTGCTTGGATCATTGGCACTGATCAAACTCTGCTAGGAATGTAGAAGTGAGGACAGCTGACCAGTTATCATTTGTTGAACATGCAGCAGCTATCTTCCAGTGTACTAGATTTACTTTGTATGACTTTAGGAAGAAACCTCATATATCGGAATATGCGGCTCAGTTCCTTGTCCAGATACCTGTCATCTCACAGTCAGTGTCACTCTTCACTGACATGTCTGCCAGTATTTATAATGACTGCAAATTATTCAAAACACAGAAGCACGTCTTTTACTCAATCAGCTGGAAAGCTGTTGCATAGCACCTTCCTGTCTTGCTCTTCGTTTAGGAGAATAGCGAGTGTAACATCAGACATACAGCCAAATTCAAATCAACATCTACGTAATTGTCAGGTCTCGGTTGTGCCAACTTTTAAAATAACATGCAAATTAAACATTTGATAGAATTTAAAATCTTAAAAATAATTATGAAATGGCTATTTTTACTGCTGGGGTTCAGTATAAATGCCTAAAATTGAACAACATTCCCTTATTACTGCTATGCAGCAGTTAACACACTAGGCACACTGAGGCTGAAGGACAAAGGACAGAGAGGATGACAGGATGGCCAGCGACACCTGCTGGCCAAACAGAGAGGAGACGTGAGGGCAGGGTCAGATGGTACAGAGCCCGACAGTATGCATCTCATATGGCCATTTGTATCTTACAAGTGGAACAATAGGACACATGGTTATCCCTGCAGTCACCTTTGGCCAATTCCAGACGGGTATGATTCACAGTGCTGTGTAATGTGGTGTATTACAGGATTATCTGAATAAGAAGGTGAGTGATTTCACCTTTGGGAATTGGCATGCCCCCTGCTGGGATAATTACAGTATGACTATCTCCTTTCCACAATTCTCTGACTCCATTAAGTTGGAAAAAATGCTTTAGGGCAGTGGAGTTCTCTATGCTTTTATTTTTTATTGCATAATAAAAATGTAATAATGCAATGCACAGTATTACATTATGGGATAAAATTTAAAATTATAGCACTATATCTCATGTCATAGTTATATTATCAATCTATCCATCTTCCCGGTCAGCGTTACAGGATTTGTTATACAAGATAGTTTATAATTCGATGGCATAAAGACCAAAATTACATGAAAATAAATATTAAAACATGAAAGTTTGTGACATACTAATCCAGCTGCACAGCTGTATAATAAAAATGTTTTATTTAAATAGGTGAGATTATTCGTACATTTTCCTGAACACTGGCCTTCAGTTTTGGACCATGTGTTGGGATGACTTATTAGAAAAGAGCTGAGTGTCCCAGTGGGCTGTTGTCTCACTTCCAGCTGCAGGTGACGGGATTTGCCAAACTGTCATGGTGGACGGGTACACGTGCATATCTGACAGAACAGCAAGCTCATGCATTTCCAAAGAAGTTCTTCTTAATTTCAAAGACATACATATAACTTCATCCGGCAGGGTCTTTGTGGCTGACTGTGACGCAAATGGTTCACATAATAACCGCGTGGCAGAAGGTTTGGGATGTTTAATGAAGTGTATTGATCCCAGAAAGCGCCAGACCATATAATTAAATCCATTCCCTCACCGATGAGGTTTGTCTGGGGAAAACCCACTGACACATATTTCTTTTGTCCACATAATTTCCCCGCAACTGATATATCAAATAATAAAGCGAGAACGATTCTTATTTAGTTTACAAATCGTGCCCAAATCTTCCAGGTTTTCAGTTATATTTTAATCTATTCATTTTGTCCTAACAGTTTAAATTTACAGTAATAATAAATGTAATTGTTGTAAAGGAGGAAACTGCATGCCAGAGGCCGCTTTTCATTCTTGACGAGTGGGGTAACTATGACGATATGAAGCATCCTTACTGTACTTATAACTCGCTTTTAAAGCTGCCCACACCCTCACTTTGTCCAGTACAGCTGTACAGTCAGGGGATTGACAGCCGGCGGGGGGAGGCGGAGTGGGAGGGGCGGTATGGGGTGGCCGTTTAGGGAGTCCTACGGAAAGGTGACTGAGAAGAGATGCTGGCAAGGTATTATTGTAATTCATAGCACAGAGGCCAGGCTCATTTTGTGATCGCTAAGACGGCACGCTGGTCCGTGGCAGCGATCGGAGAGCGGAGATGGGATCCGCGTCTTCGGCGTATCGCGTTATCTACCTGGACGTCGATGGCAGATCGCAAAAGGTATTTTCAACGGCGTTTACAACCCGTGTCCCTGATTCCTTCGCTTCGTCAGCTCCAGTGTGCCATCGATATCGGTTATTTCCTGATATATTACAAAAAATATAATGAAAACAGTTCTGTATGTAAAATCCCATCAAACACATTTGACACACATTGGTTTATATGCTTGAGATCAGTGTCTTCGTTCCCGTTATTTTGTCTTAAACATGGATCTAGGAGAAGGGGTAACTACTGGAGATAAACAATAAGAAAGTTGTAAGCTGTGGGTTAAGTATTGTTATATTGTCACTAGTAGTTATGTGGAACATTGTTTTAAAGAAGGTGCTTTCTTGTGTGTGCGCGCGCGCACGACTGTTTGCCTTATTATTGATGTATTTTTTAAAGGGACACTGCATTCTGGTAATACCGAACCATCCACCGTTTAGATCTTTGTTTTAGTAACATCCTGCATAAGATAAGGAAATAAGGTTGTTGGGGGGGTGGAAGAAGTCGCTAATAGCCGTAAAACACCCTTAGGGACATCCTCAAATAGAAAACTACAGCTCCTCAGGAAAGACCACGCATAAAGCAGTATGTTAACTGATACTAGATGCTCGATATGCTGCCGGTTTTCCGGTTGTTTGTGCGACAGTCCCGCAGTTGAGCCTCCTTTTAAAAATAATTAAATTTAATTAAATTAGTAAGCTGACTCTGTGGTCTTCCGGCCTAGTAGCCTTACAGTAACATGTATTTTTCATGCACATAAAAAATAACGAACAAGAAAAGAAAAATCAATACAAATGCATAGTCATCAAGAGTCTATGCAGTGTTTCTGCTTATGTGAGACATATTACTGTAAAAATAAGGAAAGACAAAATAATATTAATTATAGTGCCAATGCAGCATAAGGAGACACAGGCAGAATTCTAGTGACTGGCTTGATGAAAATGAGTACAATAACTATACAGTATGTGTTTAAATACTCACAGAGTAGTGGATAATTCAGTAAAGTAAATAAACCACAGACATTCCGCATTTCTAATGCCCAACAAAAGGTATTTTTACTACACAAGGGTCAAGGGCAAAAATAGATGGGAATCCGATTCAGAGAGCTTGACATGATCAACCACGATAATGTTGAGATGGTGGAAATGGCAGTACTGGGAACCTAGTATGCAAGTACCATGACTTTAATGTGAACTGTGACCTGCAATGCAGACAAGGAGGGGCGAACCATGTGAAGGTTTTGGGGATTGATCACAATTCATGGAGAATTCAGGACAATTCAGGTGAGACACCATAACCTGGACAAGCATCGATCTTTTGTTCATGAACTGTTTGATAGTTACAGGCTGCTGTTTATCCTGAAGGCTTTGACGGGAATGTAGGCGAGGCTCAGGAGAGGAGCTCATTTCTCAACACGGTTGTGTAAGATCCTTCAGTGACACTGCAGCAATACAAATCAACCAGTGAAGTACAGTATGACTCAGAACCTGCAGAAGACCCATTAACTAGGTGTCTTTGCTGTTAGATAGACTCCATTTCAGTATGTATATTTTCCTTTGTAGTTCGTTTCTGTCACAAAGAAAGCAATTCCACAGTTTGTCACATGCAACATGCATCACATGGCTGCACTGCTGCACTGCACAGGTAGAGACCAAGCACCTCGTAAACAGCACCATCAGCAGCTCACCAGTGTTCTTTTGCAGTTCAGGATGCATTTTGCCCTTACAGGACTTGTTCAAGCTGCAGTGTATTTCTGTGCTTATTGCTTTCTATGAAAATGAGATCCAGTTCTGCCAGTGGTCTCCTGTTTTATATATCTCTGAGTTTTTGAAGAATTGGTCACTTTATACTTGGATAAACAAAGTTATGTGACATTTAAATTAAATTTTATGACACAAGACTACAAGATCATATAACGGTGTTTAAATGATATGTTATGATAGATTAGCCATATTTGAAAACCAGTCACTCGTACATTATGGTGAAAGCCTCCCTTTCCCACTCATTTGGGCTCCTTAGTCTTTCTATCTGTTTGCCTCATTCTCAGCTCTTGTTTTGCCTTAGTTTTATTTAATATAACAGCTTAATATTGCTCCACACAGCAAATGTAGGGGTGACTGCATGTGGAAGAAAAGAGTTTGCAAAAGAACATCTCATTTGACATGTACAGATTTGCATACCTTTGCAATTTACATTTGTGCAAATGGAGATTCAAATATGTCAGCTCTGTTTCAGGCCTGCAGACCTGCAGCTAGGTTAGCTCTGGTTCTTTCACGCTAGCAGGCTAACACAATCCTGCATGCTTCACCGTGTGGATAAGCAGTGGCCAGCCTAGCGAAGGGGCTGGGGGGACTTCGGGTGACTTGAGTTTTGATTGTGCTTTTCCTTCTCATTGAGGAAAGCATCGTGACCAGAGAGGAACCAGCTTTAGTGTGAGTCTCACAACAACTGCTTTGAAATTATTTTGGTGGTTTTTTAACATGTTTTGTGTGTCTTTCCATGTGCTGAGATGGACGGACGATTGAATGGAGTGTGTAGCATTAAATTAACACCAATTGGGGCTTGAGGGCCTGACTGAGTAAAGTGTGTTTACCGGGGACATCAAAGCCCGCACTCGCTGGGAAGCTGGCCAGAGCTGCATGCAGAGGCACAGCACAGATGAGTGCGTCTGAAGAGCCTCCCCCTCCCCACTGGAAATGTCTCCTAGCGTGGACAAGGGGGTGTCAGTTTCAGGAAAACTGTCAAGGGAAGTAATTTGATATGAAAAATCAGCCAATCGAAATATGATCTAGAATAAGCCAGCACAGTGAGACACTCTGCTCTTCACGATTGACTTGAGGCTGTGGGACTAATGGCTGAATAAACATCTTGTCTTTCCCAGCTGCTTGTACCTGCCATTCTCAGACTTTTCAAGTGCTTCCTATTTGTCTCAAGTCTCTCCTGCCAAACTCGGACCTCCTTAAATCTCACTTCTCTGTCTAATTGACTCTCATTGCTTAAACTCACAAACCTGTGACGTCCTGGATGTAGCACTTTGATGATCTTTCAGCAGAAGCTTTTATCCAAACCAATGTACATTTGAGAGAGGAGGGTCAGTTGGGATTAAGGGCCTTGCACAAGGGCCCAATGGTAAAACCTTTTTTTTTTGACTATGGGTTTTGAACCAGCAGCCTTTCAAACACAGGATCCTGACGCATCGAGCCACACACCACCCTCACAGATAAATGTGGTTATGTAAACATACCGGAATGCTACGTTTATCAAGTTATTGCAGATTTCAATGTGAGGATGTTTAGAAACACCATCCATCAACCCATCTTGACATTGCTTATCCCGGTCAAAGTTACATGGGTTTGGAACCACAAGTGTTTTTCTTGCTCACGGTAGCCTTGGGGTTCTCAGCCGAGGCCCACTTCCGAGTGGGCTGAGGTCACTTACTGTCCTCCCTGAATGTGCCAGTTCATATTCAAGGTAAAATATGTCTGTGTTTTGGGTGGGTGGGTTGGTTCTAATTTTATCAGCACCCTCTTTGTCTCCCCATGTGGTCCAGGTGGTCTTCAGTCGCTTCTGCAGCCCCTGTGTCATCAAGGAGCTGCTCTGCTCAGCACTGGGATTGCCCAGGTACATCAGCCTGTTCCTGCTTCCCTGTGCAGCCTCTGTGTATCACTGTCTGCCCAGTCGTGTCCTGGTCATGTCATTTCTGAAGTTCCATTGTTTGGACCTTTTAGTGAATTATTTATGGTCCATTATCCATTCTTCCATTCTTCATCGCCCATTACAGCGTCATGGCGAGCCTTGAGCTTATCCCAGGACACCCTGGTTTGGATGCCAGTCCTTTTGACATTAATTAGTATAACATGGACAAAATTTTTGGGGCAACAGGCTAAATTTTATGATATCCCATTCTAAATCAATAGGCATCAATATGGAGCTGGCCCCACCTTTGCAGCTGTCACTCTTCTGGGGAGGCTTTCCACAAGATTTTGGTCTGTGGGAATTTTTGCCCATTCATCCAGGAGAACATCTGTGAGGTCAGGCACTAATGTTGGATGTGAAGGCCTGGCTCACAACCTCTGTTCTAGTTCATTCCAAAGGTATTAGAGGTCAGGGATCTGTGTGGGCCAGTCAAGTTCTTCCACACCAACTGTGTCTTTATGGACCTCGCTTTGTGCACTGAGGCACAGTCATGCTAGAACAAAAAAGGGCCTTCTGTTCCCACAAAGATGGAAGCATAGAATTGTCCAGAATGTCTTGCTATGCTGAAGCATTAAGATTCCCTTCACTGGAACTAAAGGGCTGAGCCAAATCTCTGTAACCCCCCCACACCATGGCACAATGCAGTCAGGCAGGTATCCCTGTAAACCCCCCCCCCCCACCATGGCACAATGCAGTCAGGCAGGTAAAGTCCTCCAGGCCTCCACCAAACCCAGACTCATCCATCAGACAGCTAGACAGAGAAGAGTGACTTGTCACTCCTCATTCTACCACTGGCAGCGTGCTTTGCATCACTCCATCCAATGCTTGGCATTACGCTTGGTGATGTGAGGTCTGCATGCAGCTGCTCGGCCATGGAAGCCCAGTCCATGAAGCTCCCAGCGCACAGTTTCTGTGCTGGAGTTAATGCCAGAGGAAGTTTGGAACTCTGCAGTTACTGAGTCACCAGAGCTTTGGCGACATTTACGCACCATGTGCTTCAGCAATCGGCGATATCACTCTGTTACCTTTCATGGTACAAAAAGAGTTTCTGTTGTTCCTAATCTCTTCCACTTTGCAATAATACCACTTACAGTTGATTGTGGAATATCTAGCAAGGAAGAAATTTCACAAGCTGACTTATTGAAAAGCTGGCATCCTATGACCATGTTTGAATTCACTGAGCTTTTCAGAATGAGCCATTAATTCACAAATGTTTGTAGACCTGACTGCATTGCTGGGTGCTTGATTTTATATACCTGTGGCAATGGGTCTGAATGAAACAGCTGAATTGAATGATTAAGAGGCGTGTCCCAGTGCTTTTGTTGATATAGGGTATATCCTCCCTCTGTCAAATGGTGCTATTGGGGTAAAGTGCCTAAAATGTGTAAAGGTATTCTTTCAGTTAAGAATGTCTAAGTTATGTAGGCTAAAACTTCACTCCACCAAAAAGCTATGATCTGTTTCGCTTTGGCCATTCTGTGAAATGTTAGTTCCATGCCTGCTGTGTCTGACAGGAACACAACCATTTTCTTGCTGGATGTCACTGGTGCTATGGTGTCCATTGACCCCACCATGCCACACAACTCCGAAAGGTAGGAGAATTACCCCTGCCTGCTTGCATTCCGCACGGCCAATACCTGTGCCTTAGGCACCGTAATTACAGAGACATGTTTCCATGAATACTGGAGACCACAAGTGGCCACACATCTGCTGAACAAAGTAAATGTATTTGAGTATTGTAGTCTTGTAGCCTCCTCCCAGCATTCTGAACTGTATATGTACCTCACATATGCAGACGTACACAAGCACACATCCACAGACATTTGACCAGTCTTTGCATTCCACTCTGCGGACTTCCTGCTGACTCCCATTTTATTATTCATGAAGATTTTTACCGTCAAGCAATCAGAATTGATTAAAAAAGGGATAAACTAGACAAACAGCAGAGATAAGATGCTGTTTGTCTCATTTGGATATACCCTAAGAATTGAATTGGGAAAGAAAGCTTTTAGGTTTTCAGCACCTGACACTCTTCAAGCTGAACTTCATATGCAAAATTTAATACCCTTGAATGAATTTAAAGTTTTGGTCAAAACTCTGGAGTCTAGGTTGTCTTTGTGCAAGTGTATGGTTTGAGTATGTTTTTGTGTAATTTTATGTAAGATTTTGCACTGACACCGTGTTGCTGCTACCTTGACCAGGTCTCCTTTGCAAAGAGATCTGTGATCTCAGTGGGACAAACCTGCTTAAATAAAGGTTAAATAAAATTTTAAGAAATGTCCCACAGGCTCTCTGCTTAGGTCCTCATAACACATAGCTGGTGTAAAAAACACGAACTCACACGCACTTACGGAAATGCACTGAGAGGCAGGGACACAGGATCACAGAAAGATGCCCTGCGCTAGCTGTCACAGCACTGCCTTCTGGGAGACGGCTAAGGGACATCCCATAATCATGGATGGGATGGGTCTGCCCATCTTTCTCACCCAACCTCAGTTAACTCCTACCCAGCCCTACCGTAACCATAAGTAACCAAACTAAATATAAGACTTCGGGCATTTTTAGTTTTTTGACTGCAGTCACACATATTTATAAAACTGAGTTTCCCCTTGTGAGGACTGAAAAAATGGTCCCTACAGCTTCACAATAACATTTTTTATCACATTATCATATTATGGGGACAATTTGTTCTCACAATGTAATATATAATATATATTACTCACACACACACACACACACACACACAGGTTTGTGATTATATCTTTGTGTGGACTCTCCATTCATTTCTATGGGGAAAACTTTAATCCCAACATGATGACCTTAACCCCTACCCAGCCCAAACCTTAACCATAAGTAACCAAACAAGATACGAGACTTTTAGTATTTTTCATTTTTTGATTGCAGTCACAGATTTTTGTGGAGACCTGAAAAATGGTTCCCTTCATCATCAGAATAACAGGCTTTTATCACATTTGTGGGAGACACACACACACACACACACACACACACACACACACACAATTCCCGTCAAGGTTTGCACACACTTGTAGATGGTGCCAGGGCTTTGAACATGAGTGGGGGGTGGTTCCTTGTAGCTGGTGGGAAGGAGGGTTTGTTTTGATGAAACATCACTGGTTGTTCTACTGACACATCTCTATACTCTTGTGTTGAAGGTCACCGTACAAAGTGGTTCCTGTGGCTGGTGGGCAGTTGGCTGGTGAGTGTCTTAGTCAGTGTCCACACCATACTTAACAAGTATGATCTGTTTTGACCTGTCACTGTACACATCACAATCACATGAGATATAAGGAATATATGTGCTCTCAGTTTTGTACTGAGTTTCAGAGCCTTATTCCAGAGCTATTCAGATCACGGTCCTCAGGGCTCAAGCACTGCTGGTTTTGGTTCTGTGAACCAGGTATGAAGCGTCTGCCCAGTCAGAACCAGTCACCTGGGAGAACTGAAATCAAGACCTGGATTTGAAATCGAGGGCCAGATTTGAGCCCTGCCTTATTCTAATCAAAACCCGATAACTGAAAAATAGTAAATTATAGCCATTACTGGGAAAAATCAAAAAATAACCAATAAAACCCACAAAATATTTCTGTTAAACAACAACATCACCAGTTTGTGTGTAATAAAATCAAACGGATTGTCCTGGGACGCATTTAATGTCAGGTGTCTAGCAGCATAGGACCTCGGCTGTTTCTCCTCTCTACACACATATTTCAGCTGCATGAGTTATGGTTGCCTGACAGCATAAGTTTCCAGGCGATGACGCACTTGCTTGCTGTGTTCCTGGACTCGCAGACCTGGCCATTCACCTCTCACCTCTGTTGGTATAATAGTGCACAAAAAAGTGTCGCGCTCTCGCAGCTCCAGCTTTGAATGACCTTTGTCCGTGGCAGAGCTGTCATCTAATGGCAAGCTGTTGCTTCAGTCCCTGAGCTCTGTGTGTGTTAGAGAGAGAGCTAATTAATGCTTGGAGGCCTTATGTAAGGGTAGGTTCTTTGTGGAGACTCATCTGGCATTCAGGGGGGTGAGTGGGGCCAACACCCGATAAGTCTCTCTTCACATGTATTAAGCTCTGTTTCCCCTCGCTCTCTTTGCCACTGTCGCTCCCCCCTCCCTCTCTCTGTCCCTTCACCTTAAATAAACAGACCGACTTATATAACACAGTCAGGGCACCGTGTGCATGTGTGTCAGGGTGATATTATGTACCGCGCTGCCTGACAGGAGGAGCGGGTGGTATGACAGGGCAGGACGGCGGCTGCTGCCTTCACAGGCTTCCATGTCCAGCTTTTGCTTAGTTCATCCTCATGAAGGAGATTAATGCCGCTCTGCTTGGCATCCAGATAAGGAGGAGCTCTTCCAGAACGTGCTGACCCAGGTGGCAGAGCAGTTCTCCAGGTAGGCGGTGTTTGCTGACGTCGCTGCTGCCGCCGTTGTGCCCGCGGGGTCTCTGATGCTGAGGTGTGCCCTCTCGCCATGCTCCTCTCCGCAGGGCGTTCAAGATCAACGAGCTGAAGACCGAGGTGACCAACCGCCTGGCCATGCTGGAGAAAAGAGTCGAGCGTGAGTTTCGCCGCTTTGGCCGTGAAAATGGACTGAATCGCCAGCTGTTCCCTGTGTCTCTGTCACACGGCTTTAATAAGGTACATTTCGATTAGAAAAAAGATTGTAAATACCTAAAAACCAAAGGGAGGATAAAACAGAAATACCTCACGGTTTTTGTGCTTTTAGAGGAGAACCAAACATTATAAAATTATGGCCTGTCTGAAAATAAGTAGCTTTTAAACATTTTGGAAATTCTGTTATGGTTCCTTGTAGGTATATTTTTGTATGTGAGCATATGTATGCAGATGAAAATCTGTGTAATGTTCAGGTCCCTTGGGGTAATATGTATGAAGATCAGTAAACACTGGCACCAACTTGTAAGAGAACCTGACAGAAGAGTCATATAAACCCAAGGGTTTGTCTTCATCACTCTAACAATGGTTTTGTTTATTGTAATATATGATGGGACTTGTTTGCTGGTTCAGTGCCTTTTTCTGGGGCTCACAAATCTGTGCTCTGTCACACATTTACACAGCTGTTTCTCAGAAATATTTTATGGGTCTACTATGTTCTACCAGCAACAGCAATGTTACAGTAGGACAATGACCCCCTGACCCTTGGTCCAAAGTACAACTAACTCCAGTATTGTCCCACATTGCTCTGCACCTGTAAACATTACACTCCATTATACTAGTCTGTCAGATGTATGCAGGACCCAGGTTTGTCACCACATAGTGTGAGCTGTGCATAGTGCTTTTGTTAAGTGAACTGGGTTCTCCAGGGCTGGCAATTCACAAATGTAAAACATGATTGTGGATGCCATTGTGTCACCGTTTCCATGGAAACCCATCCTAACCTCCGTTTCCTTGGAGACTCTTTGTCTCCACTAGAATGTGTAGGAGGCCTAGTCACTGTGGAGACTTATCCTAAAGATAAAGTCCCCAAGATCAGCTATGATAACTTGTGTCCAAAAAGAAATATTCCAAATTTACATCTACCCTAGGGCCCTATTCTACCATGGTCATACTGTAAGTCAATGCACGTAGCTGTGTGCTTTTTCTGGGGTCTATGCACCACAAAGGTAGATATGCAGTTTTGGTGGAGAAACATCACTATATGGGCATGTCACATGAAAATGACACATCCATCCTGCCACTGACTTAAGTTTTCCCATCTATGTACTCTGGTTATATGAAATAAAGCACCTCTACATGGCCAAATGCAACATTACATTTTTTAGAAAGCAAAATACCAAAACTTTTTACATTTATTATATCTGTAGACATTAATTTTACAATCCAAAATGCATGTGAATAATTTATGTAACTCCATGGTATATAGAGATATATCAGCATGTATAATTATATTATCAGTGCCGGTGATGACTTGGCACCCATCCTGGGTTATTCCCTGCCTCCCCTCCGTAACGTCCGGGATGGGCTCCGGCCCCTGGGACCCTGCACAGGACAAGCGGATACAGAAAGTGGATGAATGGAAGTATGTTACCCTAAGGTTGGATTCAGCATATGTGACAATTAAGATAATTATAAATATGTTCAAAGGAAGTTATGGGTCCTTGCAGTCCTCAGTCACAATGCCTGTGTTGTATGTGCTTGCGTTCCTGCGAGACTGGGACAGAGAGAAAAGGGTGTAAAGGCAGAGATGACCAATAATTCTCGGCCCTCGTCTTGATCTACTTCCAGCTATGGCCACTGAATGCAACGCATCTTTCCAAGTGGATCGTGAAACACTAATCTTTCTATGCCTACTCTTGGCTGATTGGCTGTCCAGTCCAATAACCACCCAAATTCCTTGTCAGTCCTCATGAAAGTGACAAGCGCTTTGTCTGTCCTGGCAACTGAATCTTCAGACAGTGGCTGCCGGCGTGGAGCACATTTCCCAGGCTCTCGTGTCAAGGCCCTTGCCGCAGTTTGCTGAGGAAATTTTGCTCCACATTACCGCCTTTATTAAAGACCACAGGAGGACAATAGCGGAAACATTTTACCAGTTGGCTGGCCTCGCAAATGTAATAGACCGTACACATGTTACCATTAAGACTCGTGCTGAAGATGAACAGGTGTTCAGAAACAGGAAGTTGTGTGTGACTCAGCCGGCCAAATCCTGAGTATCTGGGCTCAGCCCATAATTTCTTTATTTTACGCAATTACTCCTTGGCTCAAAGAATGGAGGAACTACCTGACCAGGACACTCACCTGAATGGTAACCATTCTGTGCCTAATGGGGTAGGTGTGTGGGTTTAGGGTTAGTGACATTAACTAGAAATTGGTTTGGAATACATCACAGCCTACACTGTACCCTATAAGCTTGTCTGGTGCAGTTGATTGCATTATTATTTTATCAACAATGCATCCTAAACATTCAGTCCATGTTACTAATGTTTTACACCATATCTATTGGCTAGGCATATTTGCTTGTTTGCATGACTTGAATAAAAATAAAATAAAAAATAAAAAAAGCTAAAGCCCAAAAAGTATTTGGCTTTGTTATGAAACACAGTATAAGCGTAGTCAGCTTCTCCATCATCCTTTCATTTTCAAAATCACAGAAGTCTCGTAGGAATTCTGAGGATTTTAATTAGATGCATGTGGTAAATTAAAAAGTCCATGTTCCATGTTTTTCAAAGGCAAAATCACTGAGGGCAAGACTCCCTTTCCTTACTTGATGAATTAATTCGACTTCTTGCACGACCTCGCTTTATTACTTTGGGATATACACTGTGGGCATGAGACCATGCTGCAGACAGGAGAATACACGTATCTCAGAAGTGCGTAACTATTTATGCTCAAAAAACGCTTATGTTCCTGATGTGAGAGTAGGGTCCCTGGACAGGAACAGGGAGAATGATTGTACTAAGGCTCCAAGAATTAGGAGAAGCTCTAATTTAGAATAGACATGAAACACTGAACTACAAAATACTACAGAGTGAATATTAATCAGATAAATTATTAATGTGCTGTGAAAAAAGATTTTGCTCTGTCGTCCATTGAAAGTAAAAGTTGGGCTTGACAAAAGCAGGTCTGGCTGTCAGTATTATCTGTAGAAGAATACGATGTGCTTTGCTGTCTTTCGACACACACATACAAATTGAGTCAGTATGTTTATATACCCGATTTCTCTCTCTTAACTGCATGCACACACACACACACACACACACACACACAGAGTCAGCGTGTTTACCTGTCCCTGCTTGTCTCTTTGCTGTCAGCCTCTGTCTCCTTCCTTTTCCCTTATGTTACTCGGGGATCCTCCGGTCTGTTCTGGCCTTTTTCTTGCCTCCTTGCCTCATCTGGTAACTTTCCTGTATCACTCTCAGTGGAGGGGCTGAAAGTGGTGGAGATCGAAAAGTGTCGCAGTGACATCAAGAAGCTCCGAGAAGAAATGGCATCTCGGAACAACAGGTCAGTCACTCGGAAACCGTTAGACACCCGTCTGAAATCCTGTCCTTTCAGTAATAGCCATGCACAGGTAGATGCATAGTTCAACATTATTTTCCCTTAAGGTCCCTTGTGGCTTTATGTTAGGTACCTGAAATATTATATTCATACATAAAGCAATCAGCAAACAGCACAAATATAGCCTGCTAGGATACCCTTCATATGTGTGTGTACCTAAATGAACAGGGGAAAAGAATGTATACAAAATGAAATGTTACAAACATAGTAGGAAAATTGCAGTTTTGTATTTTAAAACTTTTTAAATGTCTGCAGTAAAATTATTAAGAGGCCGTATTGTAATTAATGATAATTATTAATGAGCTGGTAAGCCTCATTCCCTCGAGACTTGGCTTTTACACTGGTTTGTTCCCAGTGTGCTGTAAGCTTTCTTTGGTTCCCATGGCAGGGCGTGCTGGTCCTCATGCTGGTCCTCATGCCGGTCCTCATGCTGGTCGTTACACTTGTGGCCCTCTGGGCCAGACTTACCGTTTTAGCGTTCATGATCACAGCTGGATGGGCTACCCTGGGGGGAACATGCTATATAGGTGCATTGAGGCTGTCTGCATTCCCCCGACCCCGTTTAGAAAACCTTATCCATTTACATACAGACAAAAGGCCTCTGAGAAACACGGTTTAGTAGATACACGCACAGTGCAAGATGGAAACACATGGAAGCTCAGCACTTAGCGTTTTTAGCGGTCATAGTAAGTTACATTTCAGCAGGATGTAAACTCTGTAAAAATCCCGTACAGCACAATAACACTATATTTCTTAGTAAAATATAATAAAACAGCTCTGACTCAAGAACTAGCCAGTAAAATCAGGTTCACACCCACAAAAATCCAATAAAACAAGGTATAACATTAAAGGCGGTTCATGGCGGTTCCCTTTTCCTTCTCTTCATTTGCTGATTGGTTGACTTATTGACCTGCTACCCACTGGACCAATTAATCAGTTGATTTGATTGGCTGACGTGTTCCTCCTGTCTGCTGTAGTTTCCTTGAAGACAACAAAAAGCTGACACCCCGCAGGGACATGCCTTCATACCCCAAGGTGAGATCTTAAGGTCGTTGCTTATCCTGCCTTTCATAGGCACAACACAGTATTTACACTGAAACTGAGACAAAGGGTGTTTTGCCGTGGTATTGGTGTGGATTTTGCAGTTATTGTGATTTTCACACTCTTTTTTTTTAAACCAAGCATACTAAAAAATCTCGTCACAAGATAAAACAGAGCCTAAGAGCCCCGATTTGAGTCATAACTCAGTTTTGATGAATATATGCATGCTGGGCCCCATGAAAGCAATATCGTATTGAGCCCCAGGCTCTGACCAATCCGATTATGTTCCCAATTTTTTAGGGCTCGTCAGCCCAGTACAGCACCTCTGTACGCAGTTACAGTGTTTGGCCTTCTTATGGCAGTATACAGGTGTGAAACGTCTGGGGCCCAGGTGAACAGGTGTGAATGGGGGGTACATTTGGCAGATAAGCCCCCAGTGGGTTTAGCAGGTGGCTGGAGAGAGTTGCATAGGTATTTTCCTGTGATGGACTTTCCGCGGACAGACCGGGTGACCAGGACAACTCAGAGATACCTCTGCAAGCCATGAATCTGAGGCTCTGGCATCCATAACAGGCGTTTTGGCTGTCAAGTGTAAGGAGCAGTAGCTGGTGGGGTAGCTGGGAGCTCATAGGACAACATAGATGCCCTCAGGAAACTCACCTTCAACGTCTGGCTGTGGGAACCCAGTGAGGTGGGGAAGTGACAGCCCACGGTTCTGTCTCTCTCTTTCCTGTGTGTGTGTGTGTGTGTGTGTGTGTGTGTGTGTGTGTGTGCGTGTGCGTGTGTGTACGTGTGTGTGTGTGTGTGTGTGTACGTGTGTGTGTGTGTGTACGTGTGTGTGTGTGTACGTGTGCGTGTGCGTGTGTGTACGTGTGTGTGTACGTGTGCGTGTGCGTGTGTGTACGTGTGCGTGTGCGTGTGCAGTACCATCTCTCCCAGGAGACGGTGGAGGCTTTGCGAAAGCCAACCTTCGATGTCTGGCAGTGGGAACCCAACGAGGTGAGAGCAGAGAGACACCTGAAGCCCACAGGCTTCTCACTGTGAGGAACATTGTGGCTGTGAGGAACATTGTGGCTGTGAGGAACATTGTGGCTGTGAGGGTAAAAACACATTTGGTCACAGTTACATTCACATAGTATGTGGGGTTTGATTCTAACGTTTAATATGCTAATTGTCCAATTTTATAATGTAACTTCAAGGCATTGTTTTTTTTAAATAGGTATGCAGTATTTTATGTCTTTCACAGATTATTGAGAAATGGTTCCAATTACTTTCTGTGAAGGTTTAATGATTCCTGGATGTAGGCTGGCTGTCACTCATCTTGGGATGAGAAAACCCCCCCTGAGCTTCCTGAGGCTTGTCCTCGCACCTCGCATCTCTTTCAGACCGGATTTTGTCATTGGTGTATTTTCCCATCTTCTTTCTTTAAATATGGATTGGATCAGTCATCCATAGTGACTGGGAATTTCCAGTTATTATTACATTTTCTGCAAAATACTTGAATAAAATAGATAATTTTCTTGAAATATGTATCTAAAAGTTAATATAATGCCACTCTTACATATTTTTACAAGCTGAATAGCTGTATGTGATACATACAAGATTTGACTGAGAGATTTGATACAAGATTTGATTGAGATTATAATTCAGGAGAACACAGACATTTAACTGAAATGAAATACACATATGTATCTTGTATTGTTCCAAGGTACATGATCACTGAGCCCGGAAGTGGAAAGTTAGGGACACACAAAAGTCCTGTCACCTTTCTTGCTTAATACATCAGTCAGTTGAAGGACTGAAGGTGGGACGGGGTGCTCTGCTGTCTTTCCTGTGGTAACGCCGCTCTGGTCCACCGCCCCAGATGCTGAGCTGCTTAGAGCACATATATCATGACCTGGGCCTGGTCAAGGACTTCAGCATCAATCCCATTACCCTGAAGAGGTGGCTGGTGAGCGTGGCACAGTTTATCAGCGCTCATTTTGTTCTCTCATCCTGTCCCAGTTTTTGTCAAACCTGCTCTGAGAGTAATAGAGCTGTCATTCTGCCCCCTCCCCTGCCCCCCTCCATCTATCGTCATGGCGACAGCTCTGTATCCACGATAACTACAGGAACAATCCCTTTCACAACTTCCGTCACTGCTTCTGTGTCACTCAGATGATGTACAGCATGATCCACCTCTGCAGCCTACAGGTAACACACTTGTCACAGCTACATGGCAGCATTAATGCTGTGCTAATGCACTAGTAGAAGGAGAATTCTATGTGTTCCTGTTTTTTGGTTTATCGAGGCGTTATTGTTGATCTCACAAACTCCCTCAAGCTGTCTCAAGATATAGAAATGTGTATATAGGCCCCAGGTTGGGCCTAAGGATCGACACAGAGGGAAAAAAAAAAGAACTAGCTTGTGCTAAATAGCACATTGTCTGGTGTTTTAACCTGAAGTGGCCACCAGCCCACCCTGTGTCCTGTAAATCTTAGGGAGTCGGCAGAGATGTTATCTACAAGCAGGAATGCAAGAAATGCAGAAACACTTTGTGTATCTAAAGGAAATTGGCTTACGTGGTATCTGTGGGTTTCTGACATCACCAAGAGACATTTTTGTCCTCATTGTATTTAAAATGTCTGTCTTTCGTCAGTATTTTACTGGTCTCCATGTCAACACCAGCACCCGCATTCCTGTTCTCTGTCAGTTGCTGTTAAACAACATTCTCATATGATCTTGTTTATATTAAGCAAACTTACCCTTAGTTTTTAAATCACTTCTATTTAAATCACTTAGTTTTTAATTCCCACAAATCTGTAGACTTATGAAAAGGTAATAATCATAGTCCAGATGATGAAATGCATTATGGGAATTGCATGAAGCTGCCAACCATGATCAACCATTCAGGAAAGGAACCATGGATAAGCGAATGTTTGTTTTTTCTTGCATGGATAAATAAGTGTGATTTGGTTAGATTCCCGCAGCGCTGACTGTGCCGCACATAGGAAATGGTTGTTTGTTGGCTGAGGAGGGCAGCAGATGAGCTGGCTTGTGAGCAGGCCTGTCGCCCTGTGTCCGCAGGAGTGCTTCACGCAGATGGACATCCTGATCCTGATTACCGCTGCCGTGTGCCACGACCTGGACCACCCGGGTTACAACAACACGTACGACCCAGCAGGGCGCTATGGTTCCGCTCAAAACGGGCCTGCCCAGAGCTCGTACCCGACTCTTATCTCTGCATTCGTTTGTCCCTCTTCATGCTTCCTCCATTTACTTCTCAAACTTCCTGTCATCCATTCCCTCGCTCTCTCTTCCTCTCATTCTTCCTCTCATTCTTCCTGACCCCCCCCATACTCCCCAGGTACCAGATCAACGCGCGGACGGAGTTGGCCGTGCGCTACAATGACATCTCCCCCCTGGAGAACCATCACTGCGCTGTGGCCTTTCAGATCTTCTCCCAGCCTGACTGCAACATCTTCTCCAACTTTGACCCCGAGACATTCAAGCAGATACGGCAGGTCTGTCCGTCTGTCTGTGTTTCCCTAATAATCTAACAAATCGGTCTTTGTTTGCTTTGCATTACAACCTGCATGCAGGTCACCTTATAACCTTCCTGCCATGAGAAACATGGTTTATTCTGTGTATCAGTCTGACTTGATATATAGGCGACCAGGCCAGCTATCTGTCTTGCTCCTGCCTGGGGACATGATCATTTCCAAGGGCCCCCCCGCACACATTTCCTGACTGCGTGCAGGTCACTCACTGGCTATAACACACATTGCGTGACTGAAAGGGAAGCCCCTCCAGCATATTAGAGACATGCTACCATTCCTTCACAGCTTCTTGTCTATTGGAAAATTCATAACAAACATTTCTTTTTCATTTATCTGAGCATGTGACTTTTGAATGATTCAATGTTACATTTATATAGCACTTTTCAAAACAGCTGAAGTACGTTACAGAACCAGTGGGTAACCCCTTCAGCCATCACCACCTGCCACTTTATTGGTTGCCTGCAAGGGGAGAGGCCGGCTAAAGGTTATACCGTTGACTTTAGCGTGGCGTGACAAACCAAACCAGTTTTTGCATTATAGGGAGGGAAAGTTGAACTCTTTGACTACTATGTCAAGCAAAATTAGGAAGATAAAAAAATAACATGCTTTTCTGTTATTCACAAATACTACATAAAATTATCTGTTATCTATTTGACAAATGATTCCAACAGATTATTTAAAGGTTAGAGGGCCCTTTTGGGCTCCCCTTGACCCAGGTTACGCCCCCTGCTGGCAGCCCTGTGGGTGACTCTGTGCACTCATGCCGCAGGGGACGATCACGCTGATCCTGGCCACTGACATGGCCCGGCATGGGGAGATCCTGGATTCCTTCAAGCAGAAAGTGGACAGTTTTGACTTCACCAATGAGGAGCATGTCACGTGTGTGAGAGCCCGCCTCCCACACTGCACGCTTTCTCCTTATTGGTCAGCCTCGCTCCTAACAGACCTGTCTGCTTGTTGTTTCTCCTGGCTCCGCCCCCACAGCTGAAGATGGTGCTCATCAAATGCTGTGATATCTCCAATGAGGTGCGGCCCATGGAGGTGGCCGAGCCCTGGGTGGACTGCCTGCTGGAGGAGTACTTTATGCAGGTGCGCCGCTGCCACGCCGCCCTGCTGTCTCGCACCAGTACTGCAGCTCCGTGCAAGCATGGATCATTACAGTGTGGAAAGTGAATGAGTACAGCAACTGAGCTGTAACTCACCGCAATAAGGAGGCGACCAGTGACAGATTAAAGGTGGATGTGTAGCGTAACATCTAGACAAAACATTGATGAGAAAAGTCGGTCACATACGTAAAACACCGGCACCTTCTCTGCTATGTCAGGCTACAACCTTAGAGGGTGCAGAACGTTTCTGATGGAGCACAGAGCAAATAAATGTATTGTGGTGAATGTGTGAGTCAGCTTGATAAAGGAGGCGAGAGCTCTTTTAAAATGGAAGCTGCTCTCATTATCAACAGCCATTATTGGTTTAATACTAGAGGCGGCACAGACAGGGAAGCCAGCAATTTACATGACACTCACGGTTACGTGCTAATGAAACACACGCAATCCATGGCAAATATTACACGGTTATGACATTTAGTATTAACATAAATACATATTAATATAGACTATTCAGAGATACACACAGTGAGGTGCAGAGCATGCCAGTAACTGCATAATTAGTCACGCTGACCAACCCGTGGTGGCACATTGATGTCAGCCAGTCGTGGACAGTGGGTGGGATCAGAACAAACAGCAAGGTTTCCCTCAGTGATCCTGCACAGGTGGTGCTCTGAAATGGTGATGTCACTGTCGGGCTCTCGAGGAAGAGGCCCTTAACCTTCATCACTTTCTCAGTGGTGCAAAGCATCTGCGAGATAAATGCAAATGTCATGGTAATGAACGTGAGTTTTTGCCAGGCTTCCCCTTTAACAGCCTCACACTCCCTTCCCCCCCCAGAGTGACAGAGAGAAGCTGGAGGGTCTGCCCGTGGCCCCCTTCATGGACAGGGAGAAGGTCACCAAGCCCACTGCCCAGATCGGCTTCATAAAGTTTGTCCTGATCCCCATGTTCGAGACCGTCATGAAGGTGAGGAGGTACAGCTGCCTATTGGTCGTGCCTGATAATGACAGAGAATCCACTTTGTTCAACACCCCTGTTTGGCTGCTAATTATTCACACATTTCCTGATCCTTACATCCTTACTGTGACTGATGTCAGAATCATGTGACCCTCAGCAGTGTCCTGCTGAACATGACTGTCTTCCCAATTAAAAAGTGCAGCCCTCAGTAACATATCCCCCCCCCTGCAAGCTGCCCACCTCCCCTCCGATACTTGACATCATCTCCTGCTGTTTCATTACAAATATAGCGTTGGCAATAATTATAATTAAACCCCTGTGCTCTTTAAAAAAATTTAGAGAATCACACAAACTGTGTCTTACTCTGGTTATTTGATCACTCTGTAACACTTTACTTGAAGCTGTCATCTATAATGCACTGTATGTACCTTCATAATGCATTTGAGAATTAAATCCAGGTTTGAGAATTAAAGATGCTTTGAACTGTATTATGAAAGTATTTATAATGCATTATAGATGAAAACTTAATAAAGCATTCACAATGTGTAATATGCCTATAATGTTACATGCGTATAATGTGTTGTGCCTTTTCATGAATATTTCTAGCCATGTTTAATTATGCTTTATGAATGCATTATAATGTGTTATGGATGTGTTCGTAGATTCTCATAGACATGGCATTCGTAAAAAGTGTTACCGCTCACGTTTGCATTTTAAACAGTGAAATAGGACAAATGTAAAGCTGTAAGTTGCCGCTTAGATATGAGACGCTTGCTAAGAACAAAGGCAGCCTGAGTGAGGCAGCCTGAGTGAGGCAGCCTGAATGAGGCAGGAGACCTACTGTACCTTTGGTGCCTGCAGCTCTTCCCTCAGATCGAGGAGGTGATGGTGCAGCCACTCCGCGAGTCGCGGGACAGATACGAGGAGCTGAAGCAGATCGACGATGCCATGAACGAGGTGAGAGGAGCTCTGAGGAGGGCCGGCCAAGCCCAACACGCTGAGGTGATGGGAACACTCCCCCCCCGGGGTCCACAAACACATCTCGCTTTAATTTCAGGTCCAAAAAAAGAAAAGTGAGAATCTGACCATGGGCGGGAAGAAAAAGTAATGTGGATTTAAGGTCAGTTTCTCCACTTTTACTAGTTGCCTGATATTCATTCACTTCAGCTTTGCATTATGTCTTATATGGTATTTATAGCTGTTACTTGAAAATGTACAACATTGACATTTTAACATTTCTTCATCTTCGTACATAATGCTAAATTGGTCTATCATGCAGCAGTGCTGAGGGGACATTAGCACTGGTGATGCAAGGGGGGGGGTTATGTTTTCATATAGGGGAAGCTCTTAGAGGCGATGGAGATACTGCTGCCATGGGAACCAAGCAGACGGACAGCCCAGAGCACCAATCAGGGATCAGGAAACTGTACAGCCCAGAGCACCAATCAGGGATCAGGAAACTGTACAGCACAGACACTTCAATCACCACTTATCTTGTAGAGTTTTTAACGTTTTGTTTTATACAACCTGTACAGATTTGTAGTCACACTTGATCTTTCCTACAAAATAAACATTTGACTTTAATAAAACCAGTAGTATTTCTGTAATTATTTCGCTGTTTTTCTTGACTTGCTTACAGCAAAAATATTTTCTTGTCCTTAATGGCTTACATGCAGGTTAAATGAGCCCTAATGTGCTTTTTACACTGAATACTTAGTCACTCAAGAGCACAGGATGTCTGGGTTTGGTCACAGTCACTTCACCCCATCAACCAGCTGGAAATGCACAGATGTGAAAAATGAACATAAACACATGTGCAATACAGCAGGCCAAAGGGCCTCCAAAGGGACTCACTCCATCCTCATCCACAGAAACCTCAGCGGTCTGTGGGAGTGGCTTTGATGGCAGAGCCTATTGATGAATTGATTTTTTTAAAAAAACACAGTAACTGATCAGGGGTTCAACAGCTTGCAGTGACTGCAGTGAAATCCAGCAGTAAGAAAATAATGCAGGTCCCTCTATAGGAGATAGATGACCTGGGGGCCGCAGGGAAATCCCATGCAAGAGCAGCAGCCCTTACTGAATATCCCCCCCCCCCGGCAGTGAGGGCCTGCTCACTGTCTCTCACCCCGGGGGGGGGGGGGGGGGTTTAGGGTACAGCCCCCGACTTCACACCTCCAAGACAGGGTTCAAATTTACTCCACCCCCCAGCCAAATGGAGTGAGGCTGCTCAGCTGACGGCATACTGGTTTCTTTCCACTGAGCCTCCCAGTCACCCCAGGCAACCAATTAAGTAAAAGCACAAATGAGCATTCAGGCACAGAACACAGACGGAAAATGAAGATTGGCTTACAGAAGCATTTGTACCTGCACACAGCTGTAACTGACAACAGCTAGAAATTAGACAAAGCTTGGAGTGACATACAAACACATTTAATTACAGCATTCTAATGCATGCAATCTTATTTTGCAGCAGCTTAAAAAAAATATATCTTTGTCAGGGTCTCTGTAGGCATGCCTTTAAATTTCAGCCTTGTTTGTTAAGATGCCTCCATCACTTCCATAAAACCAAAACATCCAGCACCATCCCAGTACCCCACCAGTCTCAGCCAGAATCGTGCGAGACAGCTGTGGGCGTGTCCATCTTGGCCTTCTTGTTCGCCCCGTTGGACTGACGGAGCCGCCCCACCCTCTTTTTGCCCCCCTTTTGTTCTTGCTGTTGGATTCTCTCCTGCTTCTTTTGCAGGTAAGAAGCCATATTGTCGAAGTTCACCTTGTACAGGTGCTTGAAAGGACTTTCCGTGTGCAGTGAGTCTGGGGAGGGGAGGAAAAGCAGCAGTGAGAAGTCAAAAAGCACAAGAGTGTCCCAATATCACTGTACATCCCAAAGCAGTACATGCTTCAGCCAGAGGGGGACCCCTTCACGGGGGACGCAGGACAGGGAGATCCCTAGCAAGCGTGTCAGTCGCTAGGCGCAGGGCTCATACTTGCGTACAATCACACGCTACACACCTCTATGCTGACAGTCCTATTCCCAGCATATCACCCACCCTACTGGTGCTGCCATGTTTCACCTGCTGCTTTTCAGTGAACCAGCTTCACTTGCAGGCCACAGACTAGACATCACGCTTGCGCCATTTAAATGGCCAGAAACTCACCCTGGAACATATCCCAGTGGCTCTGCAGCACCTCCATCACCATTTTCAGCTCTGGATTCTGACGTTCACACTGCATCATGGGAAAAGTGAGGGTTTAAATCGACAAAGCGCACCATGCTGTATGACACATTCCATCCAGCCAGCGTGCATGTATGAGTATGCGCCTGTTACATACCTCCCAGCCATCTTCTGTGTGTGTGTATAGCAGAATGGGCTGGTCCTGGCTCTCCAGCAGGACCCAGAGGTGACCCCGGGGGTCAAAGGTCAGATCCCAGGCACAGTGTGGGAGCATCAGCGTTTCTGAAGGTATGAGCTTCTGCTCCGTTTCCACCTCGGCCCGTAACAGATGCACTGCAGGAACACTGACACCATAGAGCCATGACAACAGTGCCTCCTAGTGGCTATGCACCATATCACGTTAGCTGGCCATTATGGCCATCATCGCCTTATATTAGCTATAGCTTTTTTTTTAACATGCACATACACAGCCAGATGTTTCCAGATCGCTGATAGGAAGCTGCAACCGTGGAAACCAAATAGATCATCTGTGCTGCAGTGGATAGTGAGACCCAGGCTAACCTTTCACACAGCACTGCTACGTGACCGTCGGGCGAACTCACGACCCTGGAGATGGCAAGCCTCTGGGGGCCGAAGGGGAGAGAGAAAGGAGAAACACACACAGGGCATTTCATACTAAAGAAAAAAAAATTTGTTCAGACACTGAACAAAGTGCACATTGAACAAGTAGTTCATAGTGACACTTATAGGAACATCATGAGGGGAGATATACAAGATGTTCAGATTGTTCCCAATCAGATGTGAGCAGATGTGGCCGACTCACTACACCTGCCTTGGTGTCTGAGGGGGACATCTCTGCAAGCTCCTTCAGGTCCAAGCTCTGCAGCTGGCGGCCGGTCTCATACTCCCAGAGTTTCACTGTCCCATCCTGAACACGAGGCGGGGGTGGGTTACTTATATAGTTAGACAGCAGAGACCGTTTCACACAGACTTTGGAATGAATGAGCCCCCACTTCAAATACACAGATATGGCGCTAAGCTCGGTGCCCACAAGATGCCAACATAAGGAAGGATGAATGTCTTACCCCAGAGCCAGACAACAGCCAATCGGGATGCAGAGCAGAGGTGCACAAAGCACTGACAAACCTACAGAAAAGCAGGAAAATTTATACATGAACGCCAAATGTACACACACTACAAAGAAACCCCACCAGTGCCAGTTACTTTTACATTAAGCAGGTGTGTGCCAGTATTAAGATGTACCAACAAAGTGGAGAGCACTTACTCTCGATGCCCCAAACAGAAGGACTGGATGTTGTGGGGTGACTTGAGGACGCTCACCCTAACTTTCTCGTCACGGTCAGCTGTGATTACAAACTTGTCGTCATTGCTTACAGCCTGAAAAGGTAACAGGTAGGAAGTACTGAGTGTGTTATATGAATTACAGCAGCATAGATACCAAGAGAAGGACCAGAGCTTTTAATTGCATGGATATCAGCAGTACAGGCAGCTCTCAGGTTAAAAGCTTTTGGCTTGTGTGTTTTTTGCTACAACACGTCTTGAATGGTATGGGAAGGTAAATCCTACTTAAGGAAAATTTGTTTTATGTTAGGGTGCGCAGAACATATTACTTACATCAGTTCATAACTTACTGCATACAAAATTCACCAATAAAGTACAAAAAAAACTGAAGGAATTCAAGACAGTTTAACCATTTACAATACACATCATGACTATAGTGATTTTACCCTGGTGGTATATTCTGCAGGGTCAGTCGGGGATCCCTTACCACAGCCAGCAGCATGGAGAGATGCCCCAGCTTGAGCTGCCCATCCTTTTCGGACTCCAGTACAGAGAAGGAGTAGACATCACCCGATTTATCCGCCACCAAAATCTCATCTTCGGCCTCGGTGAACACCAAAGACGTGCATCGCCGCACAACCCACCTGCGAAGCCAACGACGGAGGACTATCAATCGGCTCTAAAAAGCAATCGCGATTCAAAATAGCATAAGATGATAAAATGGTCATTACCTGATACTGACACAATGCCAGGACGGCTCAGTACGGAACAGAACTAGGCGTTTGCGGTCATCCGTCAAGGCACAGAACTTCCCACAGGAGGAAATAGCGAAAGCTAAGATCTTGTCGGTACTGGTCTCTTCCGATCCACCTTCTTCACTTAAATGACAACATGCTTGGCATCAAAGACATTTAAATACATTTGAGAAAGTCCCTTAAGCTCAGCAATATGAACACACAGATTCACGAATAGATGAGTTACCTTTTATTATTGCTGTCTTTAGGCTTTTGCTCCGCCTTGCTACAGTCGTAGAGGAATGGTTCTCTGGTAATCAAAGACACCGGTGAAACATGCATAAAGTGAATGTCATTCAAATAAAGCTGAAATACTCTGGCATCGCAGTTTTCAAGAATACTTTCAACAACTGCATTATAAGCAGACTAATACTATTAACGTTTCTTAAATAACCTGCAAACTTGCACCAACCTCTCTGATTTAATCGGAACTGCAATTAGACTTTTACCACTAGTCACCACAACCCAATCTTCACAAGCTGCGAGAGCGGCCATGGCTATCAGGAATTCACGTGGAGCCCGGTCGCAGCCTTATTGCGTCACCAAATCAGAAGTCGCTTTACCGCAGCTGGTAAAACGCCAGTTGAGAGGCTTGCATAAATATTTACTTAAGAAAGTTTATTATATATATTATATACTTTAGTTCAGATAAGCAACAATACATCTGTTTACCATGATGAATACGTTAAAGATTGCTAATGAGTTGTTTCTATTTAAAACAATACAAATCGGGGCGTCAGAAATGGGGTGAAAATCCTGCATAATTCGGGCTCTCCTGAGATTGACAGGGTCACTGAAACATACCAGCAATGTGGGTAGGGGCCCAGGTCATTCCCATAGTAACGATGTTTCACCGAATATGACAACTGGTTCAACCATTTTGCATGTAATGATGTATGCAATGAACTAATGCCTAGATGTTTTGGGCAGTAAGACTATTTAACAGTACAAGAACAATACATTTTGACCAACATATCATAAACATTTGATAATGTAGGAATTAGCAGATGATTGTACATAATCATTTGCATGACTGTGCCAAAGCATTTGCAATTTGACCAAAAGAACGAGACTTTGCATTTATGATGTGCACGTGACTCGATGTGGAGGTTGTACAAGTAGTTATGGTAATTTTATTTCTGATCCAAGAAATGTACCAAAGCGACTAAGAAAAACTGTAACAAGACGATGCTATATCCCTGCATATTCCGTGAGGACAGGGGAACAGCACCCTCATAAGTCTGTGTTTCTACACGGATTGTTTTTCCCCAAGAACACAAAATGGCGGTTTCCTTCCTCAGGATCGGCCGAGCTGGCTCGCTTAAGGTAAATTAATTCTTCATTAAGGTCACCTATTGTCAAATAAATACCACGTTCTTAGGCTCCACATACTTCGTTTAAACAGTTTGGTTTTACATTACGATTTTGATAAACATACAAAGTGCTGGATCTTTGCTGAAGGTAAGCATGATACTGATCTGTTCGTTCGAAATCTACATGTGTTCTTTCATATATTAAAACGGTCAGGTTACTATGTTGTATAGTGCGTGTCTTGTCAGTTACTGCGCTACATGGACAGCCTGCTTAGTTTTAATTCGGCTTAATATTCCTCCGGGACTTGGACTAAAAATCATAATTAGGAATTAAATAAATGCACAAGCGGAAGTTACACATTATGGACCTGGAATTCTGTAGCGCCAGTGCCTCTGATCAGCTGCGCCCAGCCACCACGCTCTTTTTCTAGAGACACTTTTTTTTTTTTTTTAAATGATTTGCTTAAGCAGTATTTCTAATTCTTAGAAATGGCTTGAGAGTCGGGGTTCACTGACGTCAGCTCCCTTTGCTGCCCTTTGTACGAAACCTGGGGATCCCAAAAAACCTGCAAAACAGACCAGCACAAGTAAGTGTTAATCTGTTAACTTCATTTCATATACGGCTGTCAGACATCCAAAAACAAAGTATAGTAAAAAAAAAATAAATAAATAAATTTTGAAGAATAATAAACTTCAATAAACATGAACACATTCCCCTTGTTAACATTATTGACACAAACATGGTGTGAGGCATGACAATTGGTGATGAAAGTCAGTCTGGCTGCCCAAATTTGGTTATTTGGGCAGTGTGTGGCTCAGTGGGGCTAAGCCTGTGTGCCTGTAATCACAAGGTCGCTGGTTCAAACCCAGCCTCAGCACGTCTGCGGGTCCTTGAGCAAGGCCCTTAACCCCCAGCTCCCTGGGCGCCGCTACAGGTGGCTGCCCTTCGCGGACAACTTACTCTGCAAAGAGCAAGTTGAGGGAGGTGTAAAAAGAATTTCCCCATGAGGGACAATAAAGGATTGATTATTATGAATAACTGGCTGGTTGACACATTAGATTTCTTCTGTTAAGTAATTATGTCTCTTGCCGTGTTTTGCACCTTGCAACCAACAAAGAATGAATTGCTTCTCCAAAATCCAAAATCTCAAAGCTGAGAAGTGCAAACAAAAAATCTAAACATTTACTAGTGGCATAAGCTAAATCCACAGGCTTGGGCTGTGTGCAGGATCTGGTGTCTCTCTCCAGCGCAGGTTTCTATTCCCGCTGGCTTCCTGTTCTACCCTTCAGTTGGACCTGGTGATACATTCTTTACCTGGGTGTGTTTGTGCGTAGACATCTGAGGGTTCCCTCCTCCTTCCTTGAGTTGGGGCTCTTGCTGGACTTGTACACTTAAGTTGCAGCCCACCAAATACATGGAGAATAACTTGTATTCTCTAACTCGGCTCAAGTGGACCCAATCCAGAAACTGTTCATCGAGAAGATCCGCGAGTATTCATCCAAGAGCAAGTATGTTGGTTCAGTCTTGCCCACAATTACACATAAAAGGTTTTCTCCTATTTGCTTGTCTGCAACCAGTTTGTCAAAAACGGCACCCTTTAAGTTAAGACTTTTTCCCCCCTATATGATAGTTCAAATCTTTGTTTAGCTGTGGACTCTTGTGCTGTGTTGCACTTGTCTGTTAGGGATCTGCACTACATTTCAGATCCATAGTATGCAACTTCCTGCTTTTGCCTTTCAAAGAGTTATTTTCCCTTATCCTCCTTAACTGTCACCTTTGCCCTTTTGCTTTTACCAGCCACCCCCGTTAACCCCTTTCTCCTCCCCCAAGGTCGGCTGGCGTCCTGGTCGATGCTGGCCCTGAATATGAGCGCAACTTGGCTGAAGAAATCAACAGACTGCAGCGGCTCTATGGTGGTGGTGACCTCACCAAATTCCCAGACTTCAAGTTTCCTGGTGAGCTGGCAGCTGGCTAGGGGCAGAGGAGAAGCCAAACTTGTGTGAACTGCAGGCAATACGATTACATCGCGATTTTTTTTTTTCAATGTATTGGAAATTTCTTTCACGAATTGGTTCGATTAATAAATCATTTAATATGTTTTATAAGCTAAATTCAAATTTTTTAACTTGACCAAATAACTACGAATATTACCACAGAAATTTAATTACACATTACTAACAAAATGTAAAGAAAATAGAGTCTTGTTAAATGGGGAGAAGACACCAGTGTAAAAGTGTGAAGAAGGCCAGGTACTGAACTGTACAGAAGAAGCAAACCCATTAAAGGAAGTGCTAGGTGGGGGGGTTGGGGGCGTGTAGCCATCAGTGAAACTTGCCTACACACATTAACAGAATAACGTTACATTGTTTTTTAAATTCTGTGAAAAACACAAAATCAACCTGCTGTGGCCACATTTCATAATTTATAAACGTTAGCCAGGCTGGTGCTTTGAGACCTTTTTATGGGAGGGGAGTGAGGGAATGAGTTGAGAATCTCCACTATGGAAAATGGCTGACTGGTCAGTCATCATCTCCATCATTTTAGCAGTTATCTTTAGCTCTGAGCTCAGGTGCTGCTAACACCACCTTAATAATCGACTCTTCACAATTCATCTTTACACCCCTACTGTGTGTACTTTTTACTTTTTAATTACTTTTTTTTTCCTGACAGTATGAGTGGAGTCACTTTCAGGGGCTCAGTAGGCAAATAAATTACGATTCACTTACCACTCAGTAATTTTTTCCCCTGTTCTCTGCTTTCAGAACCAAAGCTGGAGGAAGTGTCCACCAAGTGAACATGCACTGGCTGTGCCATCACCTCCATGACCTGATCACTTAGATACCTAATAAGTGAAATGTAGATGCAGTGTTAATACCTCCCTCAGTCAGCATAAGAAAACAATAACAACATACAATAACACCGTTATATAAGAGATACTTGATTGATCCCTGGATGAAATTATTTTTTATAAAGCAGAGGGGTATATAATGTGCACAGACATAAACATGGTGCAGAGATGGCATATGTAATGCAAGTAATATTTTGCAGAGAAATAAATATGCCAGTGTGGTACTAACCTGTTAAGTGAAAATGTAAGGAGAAGATTGAAATATAAAAATAAGCTGTTGAGTGTGTGTGTGTGTGTGTGTGTGTGTGTGTGTGTGTGTGTGTGTGTGTGTGTGTGTGTGTGTGTGTGTGTGTGTGTGGGGGTCTCATGCCACGTGGGCATCCACCCGCAGTGCAGAAACATACAGATGGACTCATTGGCATCTCTGACTTTCCAGTGGAGTATGATTATGTGAGCGTTTACACATATGTGCTGTGCGACGGCCTGCCACCCAGTTCAGGGTGTAACGCAGCCTTGTGCTGCCTGGGTCAGGCTCCAGCCCCCTCCCTCCCCCTCAGACAAATTGAAGCGGTGTAGAGGGATGGCGTGATTGATGTTGTTAAGGAGGCAGTAGACTGGAGCACAGCGGTGTCCTGGGAAGAGGGGGGGCTGGCCAGTTTGGGTACAGGGGGTGGAAATTGGTGATGGGGTCAAGTAATTTAGGGGATTGATTTTTTTTTCGAGGGAAGACAGAGCTGAATGTCTCTGGGGGAGACCCATACTTAGGGGTGAGGTGACAATGATTTGTGTCGGTCTTCTGGTGGGACATGAGAGACTTCACATACTTGCCTGGTCGTCTGGAACCAGTTGTCTACTGCAGTCTCCCATGGTAAAGACGGGGACTACATAGAACACACTGGAAAGAGGTTAGTTGGAGATAGGAATGGAAAAGAGAATTTTGACCATATTCAGCCAAGGGGAGGTACTGGCTCCAGTTCCAATCTGACAGATGGTCGGGGAAATATGATTGAAGGAATCTTCCAGTTTCCTGGATAAGCCAGTCACATTGTACATTTGTTTGAGGGGGGTGGCCAGAAGACAAGGTCAACAATAACAGTTGGTGACAAAAGGCCCTTCAGACACAACAAGTGAACCAAGGAGCGTAATCGCTCACAATATCCTCGGGCATCACAAAGTAGTACAACATGAGTGGACAGGATATTGGCTAAACCTGGAACCATCATGCAGTACATGATGAGGACTTGGTTAATAATATATTGGCATTTTGAATTTACTTGAGTTCTTTAAGGAAGCTACAAGAGAAATTGATCACAAAAAGGCCTAAAATGTGATCTACTTAGATTTCCAGAAGCCCTTTGATGTTGTCGCCCACAAACGACTCTTGCTTAAGCTCAAAGCTGCAGGGATTTTAGGAACTGTAGCAGCCTGGATCAAAAACTGGTTAACTGACAGGAAGCAGCGAGTAGTTATTAGAGGCACAATGTCACAGTGGGCCTGCGTTCATAGCAGGGTTCAATTTTAGGACCACTATTGTTCCTAATTTACGTTAATGATATTGACACCAATACATACAGAAAACTGGTTAAATTTGCAGACAATACCAAGGTGGGTGGTGTAGCAGATGCTGATCTAGCAGTGGAGAGGCTACAATGGGATCTGGATTTAATTAGCGACTGGGTTGATACCTGACTGATGAAATTTAACATAGATAAATGTAAGGTAATCCATGAAGGGAGCAGAAATATAAAGTACAGATATTTTATGGGTTCCACTGAAATAAAGGTAGCTGATTACGAGAAAGACCTCA
>JAODJU010000035.1:1179221-1193089 GCA_026776725.1 Gnathonemus echidnorhynchus
AAATCAGAGCTAGATAAGATTTTAACAACTCTGAGCTATTAGTTAAGTTCTCCCCAAACGAGCTTGATGGGCCGAATCTATCATCAGAGATGCCAGCCACCAAGCTCATGTCCTCTTCGCACTCCTGCCGTCTTTGCCCGCTTCAGGGACAGATTCTTTGCCCAAGTCATCAGGTCACTAAATAACCAGAGACCTGCCACACACACATATTTTATTGTACATTTTTTAAATTCCACTACTACACTTTATTATTACTGTACTGCCTCTCTGACTACACCCTTCCCCACCTACTTATTGCATATTAATTGCATATTGTTAGCAAAGAGTCAGCTTGTACACCATTTTGCACTTCTTTTTGTTTCCTATTACGCTGCTGTTTGTCCTGTAATTTACTTTCGTGTTGTCTCACTTCTAGCTTTCGTTGTATTGTGAAAGCAAGTTGCTCTTGTTTCCATGTTGACTCCGCTCCATTTGCTAACAGGGTAGGAACTCTTCTTAAATTATTCACTTTGTCATTCGGAACAATAATAATCGGAGGACAAACATGGCGGCCCTCTTACTTCGGCTTGGACGGGCTGGGTCACTCAAGGTAATAAATATTATATGATTAGCTAATAATTAAATGAATAACAATGTTTTCGAGCATTGCTGTTTTCTTGTTAGGGTGAATAAATAAAATTTATCAGCCTTGTTTCTTTATAGATTTCGTATTCTGGCTCTGAAACTGACGTCATTACCTTTCGAGGAAAGCGATAAAAATATTTTCTATGCGTTCTTTTTCAAACTGTATGTCTGCGTGCTGACATAGACAGTTGTTATCCATGATAGATTACCAATTCTGGCTTAGCAGAGTCCATTATTATATGCCATAGTACAAACGACAGTTTTACATAAAGGTAAATTATCTTTGTAACTAATTTATAATAATCCCACTACTTGTTACCACAAGTAATGCTGGTATCGTCTGTCATTGTGTGCGTTCTCACGGGATGTTGCAGTGTTTCCAGCGGGGGAGCTGGGCCGCTTACCAAAGGACTCCAGCGGTAACTTTTGCCACCAACGTGGAAGAGCCCAAGAAATCCGGAAAGAAGCCAAAAGCTGCTAGTAAGGCGGTCGTGTTTAGCTTGTTTTGTGATTAGTGGTGTCTGTCACATGATTTGACACGGGGAGGACTTGTAAGCAGTGCACGCGGAACCCCGTGCCCATGGGCCAATGTGCCTCTTGTTTACGACAACCCCCCCAGACCATACTGTAAACTCAGTATAAGGTTTAAAATCTGGTCATCACTTCCTGTTGTTGCTACTACTTCCAAATGAAAATTCAGTTACAATAGTCTGCATTTTTATTAACCCTTTTCTTCTTAATGAAATCATACAGTAACAGAATAATATTTTTCCTCAGGCTATTCTGGTTAAACTAAAAGACCTTCCCCTAGCAGACGGCCGACTGAGCTGTGTACACATTGACCTAGATATTGCTGAAACTATAACAAGCCTGTGATTTTGTTTTCACTATGTGTCCCATTTCCACTGGTTTATCTAACAGATGCTTTTGTCCAAAACAACATACAAGTGATGAAGTGACGTAGATAAGGCATCACAAGCAATGATAGATTTTTGCATTTCCATACTAATCAAAATGCATGTTCTCTCCCTCTTTGTTAGTGAACATTATGTTTTATTCTGTAGGAGTCCAATGTAGGGTTTCTCAACCACTGGTTTGCAGCCAGTATTCCAACAGGCCGTGGAACTCTGGGGATGTTGCAGAGGGATTGGCTAATTTACAAAAATAAACTTTATATTTTATTTTATTTCACATCTGAAAATATGGAAACAGGTAAACTTATGAAACTGTGGATCAATCCACCAGCAGCCCTGCCCCCCAGCCATTTTACCAGTCCATGCAATTTATATATCATGGCAGTCGGTCTGTGAAAATCGAGAGGTTGGGAACCCCAAGCCTAAAGCACCTTAACCAAACTGAATTTTTCCCCTGGGGATGGGGGACATATATGTCATGCCATGGAGAGAACCTGCCCTGTCCATATTAAATATAAAAACTGACTGGACAAACTGTCATGCTGTTGTCTCCTGTCTACCTTCAGCTGTAGAGGGCGCTGATGAGCAGGGTTCCCAGCTTGCCTCCAAGACATTGGTGGCTTTTCCCCGTAAGGTTGTCCTACCTGGAGTGCCTCCAGTGGAGGCTTTAGGTAGCTCTTCCCCAGGTCAGGGGTCTGCTGCCACTCACCAGGCTGATTCCCCATCCACAAGTACAGCTTCTGTCATCGGAGAAACTGTGACTTCAGAATCTGCTCGTCTGGCTAAATCGGAGACCATCACCAGTGCTGGTGCCTCTGAACCAGGCATTGTCACAAAGTCCACTGGCACTACAACTGCAGAACCAATTTCTAAAGCTATGCTCAATGAAGATGGAACCTCCGGAAGCTCCTCTTCCTCCAGTGACTCTGACTCTGACTCTGAATCTGAATCTGATGATGAGAAGGGGGAGAAGGCCAAACCACAGGCAGATCCCACAAAGAAGCCAGAAGGGGGTGTTTCAGCTCCTAGTGATGCTGTCAGTAGTGATAAGGCTCATAGCCCAGGTCCTTCTCAAAGCACTCGCAGCTCTGCTGCTGCAGATGTGTCGCCTGATATTACCCCGGAAGCCTCTTCAGAATTTCCACTGACAGCTGCCAGTACTGTCACCAGCAAAGCCCAGTCAGAAGAAGCCTCTGCTGTACCTCCGTCCAATGTCAAAGTCACAGAAGCAAAATCTTCCAAAAGTGGTGTGAAAGAAGCTATACCTTCCAGTCCATTTGAATGGGAAACTGGAGCCTCTGCTGATGAACAAACAACTGCTATGAGCTCCAAGAAGTTGGGTGATTCAATCCCAGTGGTAGCAACCCCCGAAGATCCTGCTGCCCCAGGAGAGGGCAAAAGAGCTGCCCCTGAAGCTACCCTAAGAGTGGGCAAAGGAACCACCCCAGGAGAGGGTAAAGGAGCTGCCCCTGAAGCCACCCCAGGAGAGGGTAAAGGAGCTGCCCCTGAAGCCACCCCAGGAGAGGGCAAAGGAGCTGCCCCTGAAGCCACCCCAGGAGAGGGCAAAGGAGCTGCTAGCTCTGAAGGGCTGGTGGACCCTGCCTCTGTACTGTCTGAAGCTGCAGGAAAGGAGATGAAGCCTGAAGCTGAGGCTGATGCCTTGCAGTCACCTGATGGTACAGGCCATGTCCCTTTATACCTTCTTCCTCTATGGACCCTGCAGCACATGTAGAGAATGGCCTCCTTTTCATTTGTCTGCCCATATTATTTCTCCATTATAAGTATGCTGGAGTTCCTAAACATCTAAACTCTCACATAGTTGCTTCTGCTTTGCTTAGTAACTTTGAGGCAATACTCACCTTAATCTTTTATTTTGCTTTTCCATCATGCTAATTTTCTACAGCTTATATGAGCTGGGCTTTAGATTTTGGGGAGCACTACTGATCACGATTGCAGACTCTGGGTCTTCCATGCTAATCTGCACTGCCTTGCACTTATGCATTGATTTTTCTCCTTCACCATAGTCTGGGTAGTTTGGATTTTGGGTGTAAGATTTGGTGCTTATGTATGCTTTTCTTACCTCCAGGAATACTGGCTCTCTGGCAGATTTAGAGATCAAAACTGGCTTCTGCAAATTACATCTTTGGTCAGGCTGAATATGTCACTAAGACTGGATTGTTGAAGATTTTCTGTATGTCAGCTTATGGTGTTACAGTAGGTGAAAAACTGGAAGTGATGCATCTGTTTAATGGAATTCTGTTTGATCTTTCCCTTAATCTTAATGTTTTTGTTTTTTTATTTTTTTGGTGAGATGTTAAGCCAATCTTGAACACAGGAAAATCCTACACATTGTATTACTTAAATAACCTGGTTTTACAAAAGCACTGCTTCTGCCATCTAAAGGGCCAGAGATCTGGTTGTTATTAATGAGATTGCAGAAACATTGCCTTTTGGATACTATACAATGTGTTAGCTCTTACTGTATGCACATTTCGGCTTGTGGCTATTCCCCTGTGGTGTCTAGGTGACCCTGATATTTCGAAATTGTGTCACTTATTAAGCAGGTTTCTCTCAAAGGCGCCAGCAGGTGGAACCACATTGTAACTGATTGTGACACATTTCTGATTCCTGTTTCCTGAAAAATAACCTTTTATCTTAATTTTATGTTGGATTTGATTCCTGAAATTTCCTTTTGGTGCCTAGAGTTTTGCCAAAATTGATCTTTTTGGGTAACTTTGGGGGTTTTTTCCCATGTGTCCTTCTGTTTGGTTTTACTTATTTTAAGAACCTGTTTAAAATATCTATCCATTATATAGCTTACAGTTTATATACACACACATACTGTTTCTGCATTAATAAAATTATTGTACAGACCTCTCTAGGCTAAACTGTATTGCACGTTGCAGATAGTGATTTTCGGCTGATCCTTCAGTTATGCCGTCTGCTGGCTCCTGGATGAAGCCCTCTGTTAAGTTATTTTCAGTTATGCTAGTAATTATCTGCTGAATATAAGTAGCTAGGTTTTTAATTTGCTGATTTGTGTGATTTGGCCCTTTTAAATAGATATTGGTAGTGCAGGCACTCACCAAGCAAATTATCTTCTGTACTTCTGCACTGCTTGGCGTACTTTTCACTGCTGTGGAGTTTAAGCTTAACATTTAGCTGTAGATTGTCTTGCTTAAGTAGCATACCCTGTGTTGATGGTGTACTGATGCAGGAACTCTCCCTGTGGTTGAGACCTTCAGAAACATGATGATGTTGGGGGCAGCGCCCATCCAGGTCACCAGCCTCACGATCCCTGTATTGTCTTGCTCTCCCTCAGAAGTTGCCCCCTCACCTCCTGAGCCTGAGCCTGAGCCTGAGCCTTTTGACAACAGCACCTACAAGAACCAGCAGCACCACAGCTACCACCAGTACACATTTGTGGACATGGAGGTGGAAATGGCAAAACACCGGCTACCCCAGCCCTCCTCTGGCCGGCCTTCTCCACGCCACTGAGACAGCATGGGATTTCCGCAGCATGCAAGTGCATGCACAGAGCTCTGTAGTAACTGTCAGGCTCCTCAAAGATCATAATTACCAATAAAGATAATTTAAGTAAATGTGTGTGTAGCTGTGTTTCATAAAGGTCTTATGAATGAATTACAGGAATATATGTTGTAACATGTTGTAGGGTTTGCAGGCACTTTTCTGAAATCCGTTGAAATGTCCATCTGAGGGGTTTCAAGGTGATGTTGAAGTTGACTAGAGCCAATCATGTGATACTTTTGTCCCCCCCCCCCCCCCCCACTTCAAAAACATGCTGAGGCTAATTGGAGTTCTCAAATTTCCCGTAGTTGTGAATGGAGCGTGAGTGTGCCCTGCGATGGGTTGGCGCCCCATACTATGTTATTCCCTGCCTTGCGCACGCAGCCTCCCTGATAGGACCCCCCCTCCCCGTAAAACTGAATAGGATAAGCGGTTTCAGAAGATGAATGGATGGACGAAGTCAATATGTACTAAAAATACAATTCCGTTTATGTAAACCTAGCATACAAACATCTGACCGTGTAATTTTGCTTTTTTGTTACTTAATTATCCCAAATAATTGCTCTTAATAATACCTACTTAATTAATCCCTAAAATAAGAAGTATGACGCATATAGTTTATGTTCTGTAAATCCAGATAATTATAGCTGTACTGCATAAATCGAAAGTATGAAAGAAAATTAAGAGACTTCGTTCTTTGCTGCTTTAATTGATTTTGCATTCTATGAAGACTAAGGATACATTGTCGATTACATTTGCGACTCCTAGAGCCAAAGCAAGCCTCCTCTCACCATAACGCCGCGCCGCATTTTCTGCTTCTGTCCCGGGGGGCGAGAACAAGAAACATCAGTCGTTGTGTCTCCTCCTATGTCATGAATATTCATGAGCCTCCGACTCTGCGTGTCGTTACGCGATGACGCAACGCGACAACTGCGAGTCCCGATTGCTGCAACTGCTTGTCAGTGTGACGAAGATTGGCACTCAGGTAAGCTGTCACTCAAAATCTTCTTTTTCCGTTCCCTATCAATCAAACAATCTAAGCAAGGCGCTAAAATGCCGCGGGCCAGACCAGGGACCTGGCCAGAGTAGCTAGTAGGGGTTAGGGAAAGGGGCGGTTAGCCGGGCGGGGACCGAAAAAACCCTTCCATGTGGGAAAAAAATATGTCGGCATTTTGGGGAGTACAAATTTCTGGATAAGCGAGGAGGAGAACTGGAAGTAGGGCCCAGTTTATTTCCCCCCCTTGTCCGCTTCAAGCGCGAATGGCACAAGGGGAGGGATAGGCAGCTGTCCCCGGCTTGATTGATAGACTGGAGTGGGCAGGTTTTTGTTAATATTAAAGGGACAGAGACGGTTAAATATATCAAAATAAGAATAGTGCAGGAATCTTGAACCACGATATCTTTGAATGATACGTATTTTTTAACAGGGTGCAGCGGTGTGCGGGGAGACGCGGGGTTTTACAGCGACGACTCTGGTTGCTCACGGAGCATTCAGCCGCTTTAGGGGGGAAACATGGCGGCTCGTTGTCCGCAGGAGTCGTCAGACGCTCGGCGGATACCGTTAGCTGGCTAGCGAAGTACGCCAGTTAGGGTCCCCAGCATGCACGCCAGTGCCTGAGAAACGGGTATTTTCGTGCAGTGCGGGAAACCTGCGCCTTCCTGGCGCTATTGCGAGCCAGGCGTTTTTTTTTTCGTTTTGTTTTGTAAGCATTTGCGCCATCTAGCATGAGGAGTCCTGTCGTACATAAGAGTGCGCCGCTTCACCATTTACTGCTTCGGATATTTGCCAAGAATGTTAGCACCCGTGGCTAACTTGCTAAGCTAACGCGGGGGGGGGGGGGACTGCAGCAGGCCCGAAGTGGTGGGCGTGTAATCGCGGCCAAAACGCCGTGTCCCGGGCTTCATCGCATACTGACAGAAAGCGGGCTCCATCTCCCCACGAATATAACATTCAGACACGCGTGGTCCGCCAGCTGGTGTCCATTTTGTGTGTCATGTCGTTCTCTCTGCCGCAGGTCACTGTGGCATGGTTACCGCCCCCGTCCCTACCGTATTAACTGTACTCTTACTAAACAGACCCCCGACTGATTTACTTACAACGATGCGGCATCCTAAAAAAGGAAATAAGTTTCATAACATTGAAAGGCACGACACCCTCTAAAGAGCCCTACAGTCTTTTGTGTTGACCCGCATAAAATAGGAATCCGCTTGTAACGGGACAGTCGTTTTAGTATTGCAGTATGGACACGGGAAATGCTTACTGAATAAATACAAATGATATTTTTAATAAAGATAATTACAAATATTGTACAGCTGCTTTGGCGCCGCGGTGTAAGAACCGTGAGCCGGCTGCGTAGCCTACGAGTCGGGCTCGCAGGCGGACAGGCACCGATGCTCCGCTGATCGCCGCTACGGCGCACGCTGTGCTGCCACCATTATTAATATTTAGTGTTTTATGTGTATACTATCGGCTCCACATTTCAAAGCCACTGGATAATTATCAATCTAGGCACAAAAGTATTACACTCGTTTTGCTAATGCAAAATTAAGTATATGGCTTCAGTCCGGTAGCTATTCAGCGCTTATTGGTATATATATATGTGTACGTTTGCAGAACTCGGGCTTCGCCACGATCCACGATCCTATGATGTTTCACCTCCCACTGTGCCTGCAGTAACAGCGATGGCAGCTCAGTCGGTGTCCATGGAGGAGTACCAGGAGGTATGGCGAACACTACCGTTTGAGGACAAACTTTTTAACCCCCCATTGGAGTATCTCTCATTAGTCCCCAATGAGGGGGGTCTGCATGGGTCTGGGACCCCCCAATAGGACAGAATATTTATTCCCATGCTAATTTATCTGGATTTTTCTGGAGCCCCACCAAAAGTCATTGGTCCCTTTGAGCACTGATCTCCATCCTCATTCTGGAAAGGCCACAGAGAAGCCATTACTGGCCTTTAAAAAGGAGTCAAACGGTTGCTGGTTCAAGGCCCCAGGTCCCCCCCACTATTACACGCATCAGGCCCAGAAGGTCCTTGTGTTTTTTTTCTCCAGTAACATCCTGATGAAAACTGGAAAGCTGCTGATTCACTATTAGCTAAAGGTGTCTGAGATTTTTATTATTTAGTCATCTTACAACATCTGTCACCCTTACACTCACGGAGTTAATGCTCATTATGACTAGTTGGCAGCCATTTACTACATTGCTGATACTGTTTTGTGTTTCTGAGTCACATGACTCATTAAAAAAATGTGTCAATGACGTGGGGCTATAGCAAATAACTGCATCCAGAATATGTCTGTCTGTAAAAGAATCGGGTCCATGAACAACCAGATATTTTTAGTTCTTTGAAAAGTATTTTTCAGTGCTTCTCCTGTCAATCGATCTATTGTTGCCCCACCACATGACCTCCTGTCATATGCCTTGTGGCCTGTACCTTCACTGTGTGTGTGTGAGGCAGAGAGAGACCAAGATACTGAAGATTCATATCCAGCTGGGATCACTTATCCAATAGTGTAATTAATTGGTAAATGCACATACTTTTTTCAGCAGTTAGTCCAGCAGTACAGTAATCAGCCTGATAGCTTATGGTAAATGTACAGGTCATACTTGGGATGTGCTGTTGTCCTTGTCCTAAGTCACACCAATGTGTACGCAAAGATGAAATCATGAAAAAATTTAAATGTTTGTTAAAAAATTCAAGCTACCACAGCTCTTTTTGTCCAGAATTTTCACAAATATCTTCTCATTTGCTGTTGAGACCATTTAAAGCTTAATGTTTTGCAGTTTTGGGTTTGGCCCATTATTTTGCCCAGGAGTGTATATCTGAAAAATTGTCAGTTAAGCAGCAGCTAAGATCCAACATTATATTTTTGCTTATTGCAGATCTTGTGTCTGCTTATATTGTTTAATTTATCAGTCATTAGGAGCTGATACAAAAGCCCTCATATACTACAGCTTGTATGATGAGAAGCCCTTTTTGGTGTCTTGCTCTGACCTCTGACCCCTGAGGCCTATCAATGACTCATTGGCCCTCCAGCCCTGTGTTAGGGGGTGATCAACCTACTCGCCAGCAGTGGTGTGCGAGGGGAGTGAAATGGGCTAATATTGCCTCCCAGCACCCCAGGCAGAGGAAGCAGCATCATGTTGACTGTTAGGAATGAGACCCTCCCCCCATTCTGCCTCATTCTGCCTTGCTCCACCCCTGACCCTTTCCCTCACACAGATGAAACCCACTGTGCAGACGGACAGTGGTCAGGACCAGAGGTTTCCGGAAGTGAGTGGCGGGGTCACGGGCAGTCCCCCGCCTGTGGAGACGCAGACCTCTATGGACGCCGACAAGGAGTCCATTTACAGGTACCTCTGTCTCCCTCCCCTGGGGGTGGAAATTTCCCCTGTGGTTTTTGTTGGTATGTGCATATGTAGAAGTGTAAAGAGTATTATGTAAATCTTCAGGAGCTGAGAAATATGATGTTTTTTGTTAGGTATTGTCGTGCTCCACCCCAGCTGTTCTCAAGGGCGAGTGTTTTTAAACATTTCTATGACTGCTGTATGTCTCTGAAATTTCAATAGTGCTGCAAAATACTCTTACTTAATAATATTCTATTTTAAACGGTGTGTTTGTGCTCCCTGATGTTCCAGGCACCCTCTGTTCCCGCTGCTAGCCCTCCTCTTTGAGAAGTGTGAACAGTCCACCCAGAGCTCAGAGTGTGTCACCTCCGCCAGCTTCGATGTTGACATCGAGAACTTTGTCCGCAGCCAAGAGAAAGAAGGCAAAGCTTTCTTCAGCGATGACCCAGACCTTGACAACTTGGTAAGATGGATGTTTCTGCTCATTCTCCAGCTGTTGTTTCTCCTAATTTCATGGCTGGTATAATCACTTATGTTTTTATCAGCACTAGTATAACTCTTGAAATTATTGATCGTATGCATGCATACACTTTTGGGACCAGTGCACTGTTGCCACAGTTACACTCTCGTTAAGATGACAAGTCAAATAGTTTCTGACAGACCTTTTTCAAACTTTGTAGAGGCATCATATGGGTGACAAACTGGAAATGATAAAATTCTGAGACAGATCACCCCAATATGGAATTAGCACTGCATAGTATCATCAAAGTAAAGGACACTTTTGACAATAGAATGGTAACCTTTTTTAAACTTTATAGACATATGGGTGAGGAACTGGACCTGATCAAATTTTGAAACTACTCACCCGAAAACTGAAGTATTGCTACTTAGTGGCCACAAGGAGAAGGGTGAAGGCAGATAACATTTGATCTTGTGAATGTGTAACTTTAAAGGGTATTTGATGGATCTTATTACGGCTTCGCAAAAATATTACGTGGATGAAGATCTATGTCTGGTATCATTTTGAGATAAATTGTGCCAAAAATGAAGCAGCATTTGGACTTGTGAATACAGTAGCTCTAAAAGTATTTGATGGATCTTTTGCAGACACAATGTATGGGCGACAAACTGGAAATGATCAAATTTTCAAAACTGAAGCAGTGCTGCATAGTGATAGCAAAGAAATGTCTGTATGACGATATATCGTAGTTACATAGCTAAACTTGTCTATTATGATTCTCACTGTTATGTCACAGAAAATGTTGGTCATAGTGCCAATGCGAAATAAATAGAATGTACATATTTAGACATAAAGAATATAAATAATATAAATTGCATTTTAAGGCATGGACACGAAGAAATACATTTAACCTAATTGGTGGAGAAAAATTGTGTGAATTGGCACGTAAGTAAAATATGCTATAAATGAATAGATGTATTTATAGAGCTACATGTCTCTAGGACTCGGAGCATTTGGGTAAAAACACATTTATTGGTTTTATATTTGCAGTTGATTTATGCAGCACAGTAAAATCTTGTGGACACGCTTATAACAGAATATCGTCTTTAACAGACGAGGTCTACTGGTCCCGGCCGTGCGCCTTTAAGAACATGCAGAAAAAGCATCAGATATAGCGGACTCGCACATAACGGAATTTTGCTTATAACGGACAAACAATTTTGGTCCCCAGGGCCGCTTTTAGCTGTAGTTCTGTTCGGCTTTAACAGACATGTGCTTCTGCCTACAAGGCGTGTGGCGTGCCAGTGATATCCAGCGCAGATACGTAGTCGGGATTATTAATAGTCACACATCTGGTCAGATAATGTTGGAGTACTGCTTGTACAATATAATAATCTATACCACAAGTGTGTCTGCTGAGGAGTGGCAAGAGTAAATGGTGTCCTGTAGTTTTGTTCTGGGCATACACTGGATATAACTTTGGATATAAAGGACTGTTTTGCAAAGTCCCTTGGAGTCTGTTATAAATGGATTTTACTGTAATTCAAATTGGAGCAGCTGTGGGGTGTGGGAGGAGTAGGGTTTAGATGGGGGGAGTGACAGGGCTGTCCGGGAATATTGTTGTCATCTCTACAACATCTTTTGTAGTTTTATGGTAGAATTTATCTTTATTGTTAATATTATGATAATACTATGATAAAAGAATAATTTATATTGATGGCCTCCTTGCTTGAATCATCTATGGTTTTACTTCTGGAGTTAATGTTATGGCATCTTTTATCATTGTTTATATTACTGCTGAAATCCCTGCAGATGTTATTGTTACCTTCTGTACTACAATCATCACTCTTCTTAGAGCTAAACTATATCACTGCTGGTATGACTGCTAACTGCTGGAATCACTGCCATTGTTGTGCAAATTTTACAGTCTGTTGAAGACTCTTACGATTAAATGGAATGATAAATTACATTTGGATGCATGAATTCCAGGTCCCATTTGCTGATGTTGGTAAGGTTAAGGACATCACTGTCCTGGACAGTCACATAATATTCATATAATAATCTCTCTCTATCTGTTTCGGCAATCAGTTTTGTTTGGAATGTTTGGAAACTTTACAGCTTTCCGTCCTTCTGCCTATAGATGGTAAAGGCCATCCAGGTGCTTCGTATTCACTTGCTGGAGCTGGAGAAGGTGAGCGACTTGTGTAAGGATTTCTGCAGCCGCTACATTGCCTGCCTGAAGACCAAGATGAACAGTGAGACTCTGCTGAGTGGGGACCCAGGCAGCCCCTACTCGCCCGTGCAGACACAGGTGGAGACCAGGAGAACCCGGGGGGGTTGGGGGGGTTTCTCTTCCTTTATATTTGGTATTTTTAGCTGCTGTTCAGTCTTCACTTAGGGCACTTTTCTACTGCACCAGGGACCATACTTTTGGTACTTTGAACGCTGCATGTGTTCTCCGAGATGATGATAATCATTTTCATCCTTGCTGTTTAAATCACTCAAACAGAAAATTATGAACTCCTTTTTTCTTTTATAAATACTCCAATATTTATTACAACAAAATCACATTACTATATTTACAACAATGTCACATAGCTAGGACAGTGCGATTTATGTCTAATGTCCTAGTACAGTGAAACCTGCTTAAAGTGATCATGCCTATAGTGATCAACCGCAGGCAGGCTATTTGCATAACCAATCGACTAAGAAAACATTTCAAATCTCACCCTAAAATAATGAAGTACCAAAAAAGTACCCCAGTTCGTTTGGCACTTTTATTACTGGTACTTGACTGGTAGTCAATGGAAAAGTGAAAGTATCAAAAGTACAGCACTTGATGCGGTGGAAAAGTGCCCTTAGACATCTGTCCCTCTGTGGCGTGTGTGTGTGTCTCCCCCAGACTTCCAGCTCGTTCACAGGGACCCTCAGCCCCCAAGGGATCGTTCTGCCAGCATCAGCCCTGCAGCAGGGCAACGTCACCGTGGCGACCGTCAACCCTACACAGGTGGTGGCAGGTATGCGTGTCTCCATGGGACCCAGGCAATACCGTCTGCTCTGAGCAGATGTAAACAGCCTGACCTTTTGCAGTTTTAGTATTTTAGTTTATCCCATATTTTCCCTCCCTTTAGGCCTGTGGTTCTCAGCTGTTGTCCTATCAGAACTGCTGACATGTATAGTGGTTTCCATTCCAGCTGTTCTCTCAGTTTATTACCCTCATCAGAGGTAAATGAAGAATAGTGCTCACTTATTGTTACAATGAACACTAAATTAATCAGTAATTGTTACTTATTCTGCTTTTTTAATGTCACAAATAATCAGAGAAATGGAACATTTTACTAACTTGTATTGCAGTTTCTGATCTTTGAATCTAATGTAGTCTGTGAGAAACACATCTGAATCTGAATGAGAAATGGCAGCATCCGCAGTCTCCCATGTTCAGGGTCATCGTAATCCTGATTCCTTTCATTCTTCTGCTAGTTCTTTTAAGGTTAATAAAGAACCTGCATACCTACAAGGACAGTGCTTTGGACCAGCCTGGCTTTATTCCAGTGTTTTTCTCATTGTAATGTAACAGAAGTAACTGAGTGTTATTATTATTTAGATATGTACACATCTGTACTCACCCACCATGTGTGCTCCAGGTGGCACTGTGTACCAGCCCGTCACCGTGGTTACACCCCAAGGACAGGTTGTGACACAGACTATCTCACCAGGGACGATACGCATCCAGAACACACAGGTAAATGTCTTTATCGGCATAGTGATGTTGTGAGCCAGGCTCGGCATATGAGTGACTCCCCACGTGAGCATCTGCATCAAACTTCCTCAGCTCCAGCTCCAGCTGAACCAAGACCTGGGCTTTTTTAACCATGACGATGGTACGTCCAAGAACAAGCGGGGGGTTCTTCCGAAGCAGGCCACCAATGTCATGCGCTCCTGGCTCTTCCAGCACATTGGGGTAAGTGGGTGGGTTGGGGTGGAGTTCATG
>JAODJU010000035.1:1193113-1210666 GCA_026776725.1 Gnathonemus echidnorhynchus
GTATATGAGAGACTGAGACCATATCTGTTCCATATATTTTCATTGGTTCAAGGTTTATAAACAGTTTTGTACTTTATTATAAAGTAGTGATATTATAAATGTAAAGTAACCATATTTTACCTGGATGTTTACTCTGTACGTCTCTGTAAGGTCCCCTTCAGGCAGAGATAGGCAGTCCTGTCCTCAAAAGGCCATGATGTATGCATGTTTTTGGGAAAACCTTTAGGTCAGCTGTTCAAACCCAGGTCTGAGGACTCTTCAGCCAGTCAATCCTCTAATTAGTAATCTTATTAGGGAGTTGTAGCGAAAACCCAAATACACAATGACCCTTTCTGGGTAAGATTGACCACCCTTGCTTTAAGGTCTTAAGTTCCTTGTGTATATAGAGCTATGTGTGTATAATGAAAAAATATGATGAACAGCAGTAGAGTCAGTATCAGAGACTGTATCAGAATTTCAAACTTGGGATCGATGTGTCTGTCTGGCAGTCAGTGAGTGAATCAGTCAGTCATGAGTCTGTCATGGGAGGGTTTCTGTGGTCTTGGGTGAACCCAAAGCCTGAGGAGGAGACGGGCTGGGATCTTTCCAGGCACTGCGGGACGATCCGCTAGATATACCTCCCCTGTCAGATGACTGCCTCTGAAGCTGGCCGCCTGATCTCAGTGCACTGTCAGGCTGCCTGGGGGCCTGCGTGGGTCCTCAGCACACAGGGACTTCTTGTTCACTGCTGAGAGATGGAAGGAAAGGCAGGGAGGGATAGAGATGGAGGGTAGAAAAAGAGTAGGAAACGAGAGGGATACAGTTAATGTACATTGAGGCAGTTCTCCTGTGTTTTAAGCAGCCTTAAGTGCCTGAACATGTAGCTGGTGTAGTCTCTGTGAGAGACTCCGAGCTCTGTGAGAGACTCCGAGCTCTGTGAGAGACTCCGAGCTGAAGGGGGCGCCCTTTTCCCCTCTCCTGTGACTCTGACAAGCTTACTTTCCCTATCCAGTAGTTACCAGGAGCAGAGCAAGCAGACTCTTTTTATTTTTAAATGTTGTAATACTGTAATTCCTTTGATAGTGTGCAGCCTGTTTGCACAAACACAGAATGTATACAAGAGGACATGGGCGAAAGCATGGGCAGGGCCTGACGTGTGTGTCTGTCCTCAGCACCCCTACCCCACAGAGGACGAGAAGAAGCAGATTGCCACTCAGACAAATCTGACCCTGCTGCAGGTCAATAACTGGTGAGTATCGCTTTATTCCACTCACCCGACCAGCTGATTGCCCTGTCAGACATGGTACATTGTGCTAAGGATCTACTGTTTACCTGCCATTTTTCTTGGCTCTTTAGAAGCAGTATATGGCCTGCCCCTCTGCTGAAGTGTTTCTCAGTGTAGTCCTTGGAGACCCCAGATGGTCCATGTCTTTGCTCCCTCCCAGGTCCCTGCCAGACAGTCTCTTTTTGCTGTGTCCCAAAGAAATGCAGACTGTCTGGTGGTTCCCAATGACTGCATTGAAACACTGTTCTACTGCACCCCCCCACCCCAAAACGGTCGCACATTTTTACTTCTATTCCCGACGGTTATATTTTGTGACCTTATACAGGTCTGCAGCAGTATTCTTAGTGTCTTCTAATAGAAGTCCTGTTGCTTTTGTCTTTGTCTGTTGATCTTTATGCCCTTTTCTAGGAGTTATAACTTAAGATGTCCCTACAGTCCTCTTCTTCAGGTTTATAGCTTTTACTTACTTTGCCTCCACTCGTTGGGGAGTTTGCCTCCCCCCCTCAGGAGTGTATTTTACTCTCCTTGTCCCCGGGCCGGTAACTGCCCCCCCCCTCAGGTGTGAGGCTCACCTGCACCTTCTCTGTCGTCCGGCAGGTTCATCAATGCGCGGAGGCGGATCCTGCAGCCCATGCTGGACGCCAGCTCCTCAGAGACCCCCAAGACTAAGAAGAAGACACCGCAGAACCGACCACTGCAGCGATTCTGGCCCGAGTCCATCGCATCAGGCGTATCCCAGCAGCAGGTCACCATGGCAGACGGTAAGGCCGGCTGCGGGTCTTTATCTGCGCGGTCTAAATGAATAATAGATTTTCAGAATAACAGTTCCTGGGGATGGTTACCTGCTACCTAGTGGTCACTGTCACCAGTTATAGCCAGTAGACAGTGACTGATACCTCGTTCCACCGACACGGTGCTGGTCCTGATGCTGGGCTGGTTCTCGCTTGGTGCCTTTTTGAGAACCAGCCTGCGTTTCCACTGGCTTCAAAAGAGAACGGAACAGAAATATTACATAGGTGGAAGTGAAAGTAGAGGTTAATCTGTATTTCGTTTTTTGGATTTATTTTGCCGAAAAAAAGTTTCCGGAGTACGACTCGATGCGCCGTCTCTGCTGCCCGTATCCACTTTTGTCTCTTTAAAGGCTCCCCGTCTGTGTGTGTGACTGAGCTTATTCTCTATTCTCGCTCGTTGTTTTACCGCTGTCCTTATTTAGTGCAAGTTAATATTTTACATAAAATATCTTATTCTCAGCAAATACAGGCCATACTATTTTAAGCTATTTTACATCATTTTGTCTCTGTAAAGACTCCCCCATCTGTGTGTTAGTTTATTCACTTGCTGTTTTACTCGCTTGCTTTTTCACCACTGTCCTTTTAACGATCATGCAGTAATGCTAAAAACGAAACTTTGCTGTCTGCTTCATGGTTTCACTCATACGCCATAATATTTAATTTATTCGACCTGCGACATATTTAAACTTTATTATTAAATCTGGCCAGCAGAGCGATCTTCCATTTTTCTCAGAATAAAAAAATGATGTCACCTTATTCCGCCAATAAGCTGGCAAGTTGTTTCGCTGCCAGCACCACCACAGAGTAGCTATATCGGTTATGGATTGAATTTTCCGGGTTTACAAAAGGTTTGGACGCCGTAGCCCGTCCCACTTTCTGCTGATGTTATGATGCCGCATTATGAGCGCAGCCTTTCTGTGGTGCCGTTCTGGAGCCATTTTTTCTGGCCCCGGGCCATTTTTTTGTGGTGGAAACACGTGGTGCCAGATTGGGGAAAAGTCCTGCACTGGCACCATGTTGGTGGAAACAAGGCTTAAGTGTTAGGTGTGGGAGGTGCCGTCTGATGTGACGGGTGTCCATGTTTCCTCGGCCCCCCGCAGGTACGATGGTGACGGTGGGCATGAGTGTGGACGGGCTGCAGACTCTGTCGTCAGACGGGGCCACTTTGGCTGTGCAACAGGTGATGATCGGGCCGCACAGTGAGGATGAGTCTGGGGAGAGCGGAGACGAGGAAGACGCTGATGTGGACAGAGACAGCGGCTTGTCACGGGCCAACATGGCCAGCCTCGGGCTGGCCACCAGCGACTCGCTGCAGTAGGAGCCTGGGCCTGGCCTATGGGACAGGTGCACGTGTACCCACACGCACACACAGACACACACGCACGCACGCACACGTACAAACACCAACATGAGGCACAACCCAACACAGCGGAGTGCATGCTTGGACCGGAAGGTGCTCACTAATGTTTGTGGACTGAACACAAATGCAAAGACAATAATGTGCAGAGACGCGCAGATGGAAAGAGCAACTGGTGACTTGTGTCGAGGTCCCCGAGACAAACGGGACACACCAGATGGTTGGCCTCACCCTAGCAAGCCCCCATTTGCACTGGCACGCAAAAGCATGTTATTAAAACACGCCACAGACTCCACTTACACGCACACGTGTGTATGGCACACACTGCGTGCTCCGAGTTTCGCTTTGGAAACCATTTTATACGTAGTTGTAGACGAGTGCACTTTTTGTATTTTATGGTAAGCTACAAACAATTTCAAGAAAACAAATGACGTGATAAATGCCCGCAAACACATTTTTAATGTACGCCAGTGACCACTGGACTGATGTGTTTTTTCCATCGCCTCTCTTTTGGGACAAGAGCTTAAAGATTCTTTGATGATTTGCTTTTCTCAGCATGCCTGTGTTTGACTAGTTGTGCACGCGTGGGAGGTCGTTTTCGGGACATAAACCAGGGCTTGCCGCTGCTCGCAAAGCCAACAAGATGAATGGAAAAAGAAGTTATTTTTCTACGTGAACATAAAAATGATGGGTGTTTTTTTTGTTCTTAAAGGATGTCTATGTATAAAGATTGATTACTAAAAAGGCCGCCCTGTTTTTGGGGTCCTATAACATTGCTAAAATATATTAATGAAAGAACTGGTTTTAATGAACTACAGAGAGGGCCTTAATTTTTTTTTTTTTTTAAAAATTAACTTAGAAGCACGGAAAAGCCTAAACTGTAGCCAAACTAGACACACAGTCCTCCTGACTATGAATATAGCAAAGGCAGTGAAATGGCAGTTTCTACATTACATTCTGTACCTGAGCAATTGTGGTTCTCAAACCTGTAGAAGGACAAAGTGTCAAATCCATTACTGCGCTTGTAGAGAAGTCAGAGTTTCATTGTTTATTTTTTACCTAGTATGTACTTGCATTTGTAGTGTAGATGTCATTCTCTGTCAGTTGTATTTTCCCATATACTTTGTACGATGAACAGTAAATACAGGAAAAAGCCCAAACCTTGTCAAAAAGCACAATTTGTGACCTGGAGACACAAGCAGCTCTGGCAGAAACTGCAGGAAGTGCACTGCACACTGTTTTATTTATACACAAAGCCCAAATCCAGGAAGGAGCTCAGGGGAGCCCCTTGCTGGAGAGGTTTGTTACTGCTCCACTCCTTATGCCGCCTCCATGTTGGGTGACTCCCAGCATCCAGGACCTTGTCCCTCAAACACCCCACAGCTGGCTGCTCTCATGCCCCAGCAAACTATGGAATCTCATTCAGTAAGGAAGCTGAGAGCCCGAGCTGTGGCTCTGTGGGGCTGCCAGCTTTGTGCCGCATTACGGTTCCTTCCTCACTCGTTTTTTTGTTTGCTTTAGAGCTTTTTCTATTTTGGAATAAACTACGCCTAACCTCTGTGTGCTACTGGTGTTTCTTTGTGTTCACACACCACACGCCTCACCCCAGTATTGGAAATACGTGTACAGTGCACACAAACGTGCACACGCACCACTGAGTCACGGAGTCACTGTCCCTGTATCTAAAGGTAAAAGAGGCGCCCCCCCCATATGGAACTACACGGCTGCCAAGTGTAGAACTTTACAGTGACTCATCGCCCCAGAGATCATGACTGAAATACTGTCATTTAAAGTCATTCAACAGACGCAGTGGAAGAAACAGTACATCATCTTTTAATAATGTTCAAAGAATACATTTTAAGTAAAAATTTATTCCTCAGGTTAGCTAATAAATAATCAGGAAGTAAAAAAAACAGCATCACGTCAGTCTTTTTTGTTAGATGAAAAAAGTAGCAGGACTAATGGAGAAGCACAGAATGAGTTTATAGACATAACCATAGAAAAATGTAAAAATTTAAATAAGTATGCCTGTGAGTCCTTCAGTGGTCAGTACTGACTATTTCAGGGTTCAAAGCCTCTTCTCTCTAAAAGAAAGAAATTAGGCTAATTAGACTGTAGCTAAATTCTCACCAAACCCCATTTATTAATTACTGGCCTCCATAAACACATTTTACCTTCTACTGGTTATATGAATAATAATAAGACACTGATGATCAGGAGAACATTTCCCAAAAGCATACTAACTAATGGTTAACTACTTAACCACGATAGCAACTTACATAGTTGCAATCATGTAACTGAATGGGTCCAACCATGCAAGTTGCTAATGGCAGCTTTTGGGAAATGCACCCAACCATGTCAGTTACCAGGGACACTACTGGCCTGTCAGGTTGGGCTCAACCAGTAGGGCAGTGGACTGGGCTGTCAGTGCTGGATCATTCAGTGACATTTTGAATTTTATAGACAATGAAATGAGACACCTGTCCAAGTAGTTTTACAGAATATTGTGATTTGCTTTTAAGTCTCCAATAATTATGTACAACCAAGAACTTAACTGACATCTTTAAAAAACCCAGGTGGCGCTGTACCATTTTACGTATATCATTCTTCAGTTGTCTGCAGGATATGCAGGAAAAAAAATGCTTATATATGTAGATTATTCTAAGCTATTTACTATTTACTATTCTAAGCTATTACAGTCAGCACCACCAACGTAATCCCACCCCAGTTTACCTCCATCTGCTCGTGGATCCAGGGGAGGGCCTGGCTGATGCGGCTGTACACTCCAGGCTTGTTTCGCTCCGCACAGCCCTGGCCCCAGCTTGTGACCCCCACCAGCTTCCACACCGAGGAGTCCTCACAGGCCAGGGGGCCTCCGCTGTCCCCCTGGGAATGGGCAGCACACAAGGCAGGAAGCTGACAGGCTTTATGTAAAAGTCACACAATAACATGCACAGGTGATGCTCATTTATGACACTAGCTGTGTAGAAATATATTCAAACAGAATAGGCGGCTGGTTATTTAAATGACGCACTTCCAAGACATTCCTTTTGTTCAATATTCCATTTATTGGATCATTACCAGCAACAGAAGTCAAGGAGGCTCCTCTGACCTGCTGCAAGGTTTACTTTTACCTATGAGCCTCCGTCCCTACAGGCAGATTCCTAAGTGCAGTGATCGATATGCTTCACTAGGTGCTGGTACTTGGATCAGATAAGATCAGATAACTTAATATATTATCCATAGATGGTTGGGTAATAACGTAGGATAATATTCATATTAAGACTAATTAGAAGTTCAAACTATCTTATAAATGTATTATTTATTCATGAACGTGAGAGTGACAGTTTAAAGGTGTGGAGATACTCGCATTTCGAATTTTTCACACTGTCCTGATATCATACTGCACTATACGGCATTTTCAAAAGTAACACTATTCGGGTATTTTGAAATCATGGCAATAAAATTTGCCAAGTTGGGGGTGGGCTGTATTTCAAAATACCGCGGTATGCCATAATACCGCCCAAGCCTAGACTAACAATTTATAAAGGTTTAATCATAAAAATGAACCCATTTCATGACACAGCTTGTATTTCTCTTTGTTGCAATACATCTGCCCTCTCCTGGTCTGGTGGAACCACTGCTGTGTGCCTGCATACACCAACCACGACCTTCCGCATCCACAGACAAACGCAGTACGAACACAAGCTGCCGTAAACACAACAGTCCGCAGCCTGAAAGCTCGTGCAGAAAAGTGTTGTATGATCAAGACTTAACTCCTGAACAGAATATTAAGGCCTCCAATAATTTGACTAGGCATTTGACTGGGTAAGATTGTAAGTCGTGTTAGAGGAGCTGAATAATCTTAATGTAACACAGACAGAAACAGTCCAGGGTGACTGAAAGACTGAAACCATTTGTTTTGACTTTATCAGGACATGAGGACATACACATGATACAGACACAGGTATACAGTAATTAAGGTAGAGGTCCCACCTCTACGATATAGACCACCGTATAGAGTAAGGTAGAGGTCCCACCTCTACGATATAGACCACCGTATAGAGTAAGGTAGAGGTCCCACCTCTATTGCACATACATGATTTCCTCTGCAAATGGACCTTTCTAACTGACCTGAGCCCCTGCTCAAAACACAGGCCCTGCAGTCCCACTCCCCCCTTCTTCACCTGGCAGGAGTCGATGCCCCCCTCCAGGTAGCCAGCGCAGATCATCCAGGGAGAGATGAAACCCTGGTAGACACCAGGCTGGCTGCACGCCTTGTTGGAGAGTAATGGCACACTTGCAGAGTGCAGTGAGATGCTAGCCTCACCTGAACAACAGAGGGCACATTGGTTAAGGTGATCAGTTAACGAACTGAACATAGCATGGTGGTCTAGGATCAAAGTCTTACAATATTAAACATTTTATGTTAAATCCAATAGCAAATGCATCTTACGGAAGGATTATACACAAATGTTTCAGAGAACACCAAACACTTGATCTCAGTCTCTACTGATGCCATCAGTCAATATACACCCAACTTGTGCCACACCATAAACAGCCCCACACATCTCTCACCCCCATCCTCTGTGGCCCCCCAGCCTGAGATCCAGCACATCTTCCCATCCTCAAACTCCTCCCCAAAGTTAGGCAGGCAGATTGGCTCAACCACTCCTGAAGCATAAACTGTGAATCAGAGCCTGAACTTCATGGTAGCGAGACAAATCCGGCGAGACGCCAACAAAATAAAAACATATGCAGGCGGGTTACCATTGAAGACGAGTGGCTTGACCAGTTTCATGAGGGCGATGTCATAATCCAGGCCCTTGGGCCGGTAGCGGCCGTGGTAGAAAATCTTCTCCACTGAGAGGTACTGTGCCCCGTTCACCGGCTGCTCCATCATCCCCACCACCACAGCCCACAGCGTTGGGTATGCAAATCTACGGAGGGAAAGGCCTCCCTTAGAGCACAGGACAGCCATCGGGGAACACGGAACCGGGACAGGAGCTGGACAGCAGCAAGCGATGCGTCCGTGTCACTGCAGTCACAGCACATCAAGCATTCTGCTCCTCAGAGACTGTGCCCAGGCCTGTCGTGGTGAATCTGTTAGATGCTTTCATTGCATACAAAGAGGACTCACCCATAGACGCAGTGTGCGGCCGTGAGGACCCACCGTGGGGCCACAATGGAGCCTCCACACAGATGCTCCCTCTGGAAGTGCAGGCTCACCTGCCAGGGGAACTGGCCTTCAGCAGACTGGTTTCCACCCACAATGCGGGGGCTGTAGCTCGGCCGGTAGCCGCAATCTACATTAAGGTGTGCACACACAGGAACAAGACAGACATGGGACAGACGCACGGCAAACACATGATACACGTGTGACAAACATGACAGACACGGGACAGACGCATGGCAAACACATGATAGATGCGTGACAAACATGACAGACAAGAACAAGACAGACAGATGCATGGCAAGCACATGATAAACACGTGACAGACACGGGACAGACGCATGGCAAACACATGATAAACACGTGACAGACACGGGACAGACGCATGGCAAACACATGATAAACATGTGACAGACACGGGACAGACGCATGGCAAACACATGACAAACACGTGACAAACATGACAGACACGGGACAGATGCATGGCAAACACATGGAATGTCACACAGCCATGGAACATCAGCTCAATATCTATATTCAAGGAGACTTTCTGATACCTCTCACTTTACTCTGATCCATAATGACAAACTACGAAGACATTTCCATGTATATTAAAATGTTTCTGAATGTTTGTTTAGATAGATCTCTAAAAAAATATGCATTTTTTGTGGAGGCATCATCACAATATCATTTCAGGATTTGTCATCTTTGTGGCAGCATTTAATCATTCTTAGAGTAGTAAGTAGCGGACAGACACACACACACACACAAACACACACGTGATAGTCTCTGCCACAATCACTCATAAAGATTCTCCATTAAGAAAAACGACTCAAACACAAAATACATACCCAGACATTTGAGTGAGGTCACTGAACTGCAGTGAGTCTTACTGTGGTAAGATACCAAGAAATACAAACATGTTAATGGATTTCTAATGCTCCTGTTCCTTATATTGGTACCAGTCATCATATACTCACAATGTAGGTATAACCTCAATGCAAGTACTGTACTCTTATGGCACTAGACAGCCAACTGTGGGAATCTCTCCTGGGTCCAAACAATTAGCAGTCTAATATTATCCGAATGTAAGTATGTTAGCAGCTTTAACATTAACTACACACTATTATACAGACAAAGAAGTTTAAAAGTCTAATAGGTGAACATGATGGGATCAGACCAATTTAACACTACCAGCTGAAATGATCTTAGCGCACATCTAGTAAGACATGGAGTAAGACATGGAGTAAGGAGGAGGAGAGGGACGCCATCGCCAGCCTGATGCACTCTGGGACAGCTGCAGTTCTCTTGCTGCTGCAAACCAAGCTTAAGATCACCAATGGCTGCACAGTTCAGTCTGTAATGACCAGCTCCAGCCCTCGGTGCTCCACACCCTGGCTGAGATTCTGTTTTGTTGATTCATTTAACATTTCAGTAGCACATGGTATCTGGCTGCTAAGTATCTAGCTTGTGTCTGTTTCACAAGAAAAGTATTTGAATATTACATCTAGTGTAAACAATGTCATGTCACAGAATGCAAGCAGGGGTATTTCTAATGATTTTTCACTCGCTTTTTTGCACCCGCTAATCAAAGGGAACCCCAGGAGATCGGCTATGTTGCCTACAGAGAGGGCCAGCCTTGCTATAAGGGCAAAAGATACTGTATGCTTTATCTGAAATGCTATAGTAAGATATGCAGCTGTATGAATGGCAAGTTACTAAATCTGTTAAGCAAATATCTATCACACTGGAACACGTCTGTGATGGATTGATCTCTCAGCTCACAATTGGCTGTTTGAGTTGTGAGGACATATTACCTCAAGACCAGCCCCACCTGATGCCAGTGGCGTTGTGGATCTTGATGGCTTGCTGGGGACCTAACTGATTGGGGTTAATGGACACCAGATGGTTCTGGAGGTCCTCCTCAATGGAGGAAAGTGGGAGAGAATTGGACTCCACGTACCTGCAGCAGAGGAGGTGGAAGAACAGATGTCGCTGAAAGCTGGTGAGGAGACAAAGTGTTGTGACGTCATAGAGCTCCCCAAAGCTGAGTGCCTGCATCACCCAGCCCCTCGGACCCCATACCTGGGGTAGCCCAGCTGCCTGCAGGCGGAAAGGCCCAGGGTGGGGGTCCAGTCCTCAGAGCACACAGTCCTCCACACCCCCCCACTCAGCACTTGCAACACAGAGCTCTTCCCGCTCAGACGAACTTGGAGTGAGAAGACAACCGCAGATACACAGATAGAGACATACAAACTTTGCAGTGAAAGTATAGTGACTGTACAAAGAAGGGGATTGTCCAATCAGCAAGCGAGCCTGTGACTAGTTCTGGCACAGAAGAAGACTGAGTTACACTTACAGCATACATTACATTTATATTTACACAGGGTGAGGTGTAGCGCTCCAAGGGTGCTGGATGCTGACTGACCTGCTCTCTGACCCCAAGCAGTCCACACTTACACACTGCCTTTTGCCGCGTGTCAGTGAAATACTTATAAATAGCAGGGCTTTGATGTGCTGGCTGTGCTGCGGCAGCAGGCCAGCACAGGCATGAGCGGAAGCTGTGCTTACCACAGAGAAGCTCATCCTCTCCATGCTCACAGTCCACAGCACCGTCACACTGCGCAGAGCTGCTGATGCACCTGGATGAGGAGCCACAGCGAAACTTCCCTGTGCAGCTGAGACCCACTGCGGACAGGACAGAGTCACAGGTGATATACCACATCAGAGAGTCACTCCAAACAGGCTACTACTGACAGTAATAATACTACAGAGTCACAGGTGATATACCACATCAGAGAGTCACACCAAACAGGCTACTACTGACAGTAATAATACTGCAGAGTCACAGGTGATATACCACATCAGAGAGTCACACCAAATAGGCTACTACTGACAGTAATACTACTACAGAGTCACCTACCAGCCACCCATAGCACATTACTGTTGAAAGAAACTGACATCTCATAGATTACTACAAACAATGAGTCACACATTCTACTATCACAAAGAATTCAAAAGCACTTTCTAAACAGAATCACTAAATATATACTATGCCAGTCACTGTAGAGCCGTGTCTCACATTACCAAGGAGCTTATCAGTTATACTAAACTATACTCTTACACATATATGCTACGCTGAGCAGTGTAGAGCCAATGGCTCATATTACTGAGTGGCTTATCAGTTATACTAACCTGGATAAGCATAGCCAGACCACTACAGTAATACTGTAGACCAGACATAAAAATTGCGATTATTTTAATTAGAACTGCAGCAACTAATTGACACCAGCTAAACACCATGTAAAGTCTTTATTAAAACTATAATTAAATAATACCACGTTTTTTTGAATTAGCACTTTTCTACCCTCTGTTTTTTCCCAACTAATCATCAATCAACATGATTAATCGACTATGAAATTATTTTTTTTAGAACCCTACTGTTAAAGAATGAATTCCTACAAGTTCATTCAATCAAAGGATTCATTCAGAACCGTTCCTTCCTTCGTTCACTTCTGATATATACCACTTCAGACCTATATGAGTCGCAGGGGGATGGTTACTTTTTTGTATATGTATATGTAAATAACACGCGTATATACTTAAAATTACTGAATGGTTATCTAATTTAAAATCTATTCCACACGTGGCCCTCCATAATATTATGCTTAATTCTAAATTATATTTGCCAGACTCTTTCAAACATCTGTACACAATTATCCCAGTAGGTGGCGAAAGAGGGGGGATCTCAGTTGTTTACGCTACGATGCTCGTGGACGAAACGAATGAGTCATTCAGTGAAAGAAAGTATAGCGTGGATCATTTCGTTCACAAAAAGATCGAATCGTTCACGAACATAACGAAATCTACATAACCACGCCACTAAGCGTCCTTTATACCTTTAGCCAAAATAAATACGTTCATTTATCAGTCTGAGCCAGAAGAGCTTTTACACATCTTCCAGAAATAAAATATGCAGTACATCAAAAACCTAAGCGACGCATCGACAGTGTGGCTGATAAGCATTGTCAGTCAACTCCTCAACGACCCTCCTACATATTTGTAACCGAAATTGGGAATATTAAATATTTATATGTCTAGCCTCCAGGTTGGAATGAGGGGCTGATTACGAATTGATGGCGACCGCGCTCACCTCCCACCCCGATGCCGACGGCCAGGCAGAGCGCCAGCAGCAGACAGGCGCCGATGAGCAGCTCGACCCTGTGCGCCAGCAGGCGGCCCCGCAGCGTCTTCTCCTCTGCCTGCTCATTTTCTGTCAATAGACAGACATTTATTCTACTGCAGTGAAAACTTAAGCACACATGTTCTCCTTTCCTTATCACCCTCTATAAACAAAACTTTGAAGCTGTATACTTGAAACCGTCTACTTTATCTCCGTTTTTATAAAGGCAGTGTACAGTAGCTATTTTTTCAATTCACTAACAAGATTTTAATATCTAATGACTTGTGTCCGATCTATTAATGAGTACAATATATACTCGTAAGGAACGTTTCACATATATGTACTTAAAATACGACAGTAATAGTAGACCAAAAAGTGATGCCAGTGTCACTTTTATACCTTTTTGATTCTCCTAATTCTTGGTTTATTTATATGATAAATTGAGTCAATTTAAGTAATTTAAAAGCAGAGTCTGTGTTCACACTGGTCACTTAAGCATTACGGCTGGAAAACATTGCATTTAAACTACAAGAACAAACCCGTGTTAAAATGCTGACTCAATCATCTATGCTTTGTAACTGGTTAGCACCTCTCCTGCCTCCGTTGCTTCACCTGAGAGGTCATCAGGACTATGATGCCCCGCCTGACTGCCCCACCTCCGTACCATCTAAAAATGGCTGGACTTTTGTAATGGGCATGGCAGGACCAGTCGAGCTGGGGGTTTGCCCGAGGCTGTCTTCTGCTGGATTCTGGCCTTCTGTGGCAGCATCAGCAGCTGGGGCAGGATCCGGGGCTGGTCCGCTAAAGATGTTTCCTTTGACAGCGGGCAGGGTCTCAACGGCAGGAAGGTCCTCATCGGTCACTGACAGCAGCTCAATCCGTGCACTGCCAGGCCGCACCGCCTGCACCGCAGGGTCCTGCTGAGGGGAGACTTCGGGCATTTACGGCTATATGTTGTCTAGTGGTGTAACGATTCTGAAACCGAAACCGCGACGTGCACGATCCTGTGTCACGGTTCTGGAAGACAGAATCGCGATATCCACCTCCCGCAACCCGCTGCCTCACGCGCTGCCTGTGATGTTCTCCATTACATTACTAATGTTACAAAACTATTTTTTTCATTTCATAATTAACACTACAAATAACACACGTAAATTACAAAAATCTAAAGACGAGGAAAATCACACATTACATCTAGTCTTTCACCTGCGTGTGTCGCTTGACTATTTTGGTCCAGTAGTAACTGATTGAAGATGCTTGCCGTAAAAGCAAGGCTAGTTTTATATTAGCTTAAAAAGGATAATAACCTTGAGACAGCAGAGCAGCCGGGCACATTCCAGTCAGCAGTGTGGGAATATTTGGTGATTTTTTAAAATTTATTTTTGTTTACGTAGTGTTCTGTTTAGTGTTACATATTGTTGGTGATTTTCCAGATTTTTTTTTCTTATTCATTCCCCCCCAAAAGATTACATAGCACCTTTGTGAGGCTGAATCTGACTACCTTCCCACATTTTGTTAGGAACATCATGGAATAACCAGGGCTGTCAGATAGGAACCTGTCGCCCAGAGGACAGGAAGACAGTGAGGGATGAGGCGGTCCACAGCCTAACTGAAACAGCAGATAGGTGTACTCACCTCCTCCACGGTGCCACTGAGAGCAGGACCAGCTGCTTCCTCATCTCCCCCAGGGGAATGCTGTGGCTCAGTCATGGATCAACTCACAGGCCATCATCAGATGTTTTGAACTGGAGCCATGGGAGAGGAGTAGAAAGAGACCAAACTGACGACAGTAAGTGAGGACAGCAGAAGCAAGTGTGGGCAGTGGACAGATACTCAGGGAAAGCCTGAGGCTCCTTTACTTCTCAGTGTCCTGGAGACTGATGTGGGGAGAGCACCAGAAGCACAAAGGGACACCTGAGTAGGTAAGGAGGGGAGGAGCTGAGCCACCCTGAGAAGGATTGGGTGACAGAGCCACCCCCCGCTATCCTAGATGGTGTTACAGTACCCCATAAGACCTATGGCTGTGGCCATGTTGTATAAATGCAGTCATATCACCGTATCATACTGTCATATGGGTCTACAGAGATCATATGTGAATTAGGTTTTATGATCTACTGAAGGTATAGAAGGTATATGGTACAATCACAATTGTAAATCTCAAAGGAGAGCTTGAGATGGCTGTCTGTTATAGATATATACCAATAGTCAGTTATATTTCTTGCATTGTATATGTGCTGTTAACATGCCAAAAGCACATTATTCTGAGTGCCCTGCTAAGTTGAAGCTTACCTGTTTGAGCACATTGGGTCAGGCTGACCTGTCTCTCCTTGCATTGTGTTCCTCTGACTGTGCCCATCATCTCTTATTTATTATGCTGACTGCCATCCTAGAGGGCGCGTGTGTATGTTTTCACAAAGATAGTAAATCTTGAAAAACAGTTCAAATAAAGTTGACGCCTATTTGATTAATCTGTATCTTTAACTTCTTTAACTACATAGTAGCCGGTTGGGTGGACTAGTGCCATGACAACAACCTCCCTGTGAACATCCCTAAAACAAAGGAGCTTATTGTGGACCTCAGGAAGTCACTCCAGAAGTCACATTCCATTCACCATTGATGGCTCTCCAGTGGACACTGTTAGCAGCTTCAGGTTCCTTGGTCTCCAGATGTCAGGGAAACTGAGGTGGTTGGAGAACAATGGATCCATCCTGACCAACGCCCATCGATGACTAGGCTTCCCGAGACGACTGAGTAAACGGGGTTTGAGTATGGCAATCCTTACCAGTTTCTGCCACGGTACCATCAGGAGTATTCTTGCCAGTTGTGTCATAGTATGGTTTGGTAGAGCCATAGCTCATGACAGGAAGGCCATACAGAGGGTTGTGAAATCTGCCCAGCAGATTACAGGGACTGAACTACCCGCAGTGACTAGCTGTAGCTTAACCGCTGCTGTAACATAGTTCAGTACATAATGCAGGACCCTAACTAGCCCAGCTGTGAATTTTTCACCCCCCTCCCCGCACTCTGGTAGGAGGTTTCATAGCATCAGAACACTGACTGTGAGATTCCAGAATAGCTTTTTTCCAGAGCTATTTGCATTCACAACTGCATTCACTATGCCATTCGTATCCATGGGACCTCCACTTTGTCATTCTCTTTATCAGCATATTGTGTAGTTTTTACACTGTTCTGGACTATTTGTACTGCTGTGTACTGTCTGTATTGTTTTGCACTTTCCTTGTAATTGAGTGTGGCTGAATGAGCAAACATTCTAGTGAACATGTTGCCTGTGGCAAAAATGGATCTTGAATCTGCCGAAGAAAATCAACAAATCCTTAAGGATTCTTCATGGGGCCTTGGAGCAATGGCACTTTCCGTCCAGCAGATGTCAGCGCTAGATTATTTCCGCTACAAATCAAGAGACGGTATGTTTCGTCTTTTTCACTCTATCACTTTATTAATGTGATTTCATTGTATTAAAAACCCACAGAAGTACAAAATTTTCAGAACACGGCTGCTTTGTGGTATAATGCATATCTATGGAGAATATATCTATGTAATATGTGAAGTGACTGCAAGATTTGGTGATCAGATGGTAAATTCTAGTCTAATCACTAGAGTTACTTTTCTTATTTTACTTGCTAGCAGGTAATAATGTCTCAGCTTTTCAATTCACGTGAGGACCCAGCAACAGACAAATAATTCAGTTCACAATCACTTGTGATTATGCCATTTGGGGCCCTGGGGTTATACTCGATAGTGTTGCATTAGACTACGTTCCCACGTTATTATTTAGTATTCAAAACTTAATGCCAATGATTGTACAGCACTTTGAGGTAGGAAATTTAATTCCTGATGTGGAGACAGAACAGAGATTGTAAGGAAGACAGTGGATGGGTGTGATTTCCAGCAAATGCTTTCTCTTTTCAAATGTCTTTTCACATTTCAAATGTCTTCTGGTGCAAAAGCAGTAGTGAAGCCGACTGTGGTACGACTCGGGTTTGTAATGGGCTGAACTGACAAGAAACGGCGAAAAGGCGTTGCAGCTGAAAATGGAGTCAGTTAGATGAGTCACCAGCTGGCGGTGGAGAAATGCCGCTCTCCCTCTCTCTTCCTCTCCTGTATAATCTCCTCCTCCTCCTCTGTTCGCGGTCACGACGACACGGATAAGAGCCAGGCTCTGACTCAGCAGCTCGGGCCAAAGCGGTCTTTTTCACACATCATTTAGCGGCTTAGCAGATGCTCCCATGCAGAGCAGCAGACGCGTCTTATAACCTTATTTTATGAAAGCTGTTCAGGTTAAGCACTTTCCTGCAAGGTTTTGGCAATGAGTCTACTTCTCTAAAACACAACCTGAAGACAGACAGCGTGCTGCCTACAGAAATTTATAGCCATAACTGCCAGACTGGGTATTTTACGATGAGTCCACCTTTGGAATGCATGATAAATTTGTGTATCCTTCATTAATCAAGTAAAATACCCACCCGAATAACTGGCTGATTTTTTACGCTACCTTGGAAAACCTTGTCTAGACAAAGAACATTCAATAATATATGGATGGATGGCTCGGGTTCAGCAGTTTAAAAGCAGTTTGCATTGCTTGTCCACACAGAATTTTCCTCATTGACTATGGATCAGCATTTTCAATAAGTTAGCGATGAGGAAAAAGATAAGGGAAATACTAAAATAAGTTAATTGTCCCATATAGTGTTGGAGTACGCCGTCTCCACCGGGTCCGTTGATCAGAAGAGATTCACAGCTGAGACGTGGAGAAGTTGCAGGTCC
>JAODJU010000035.1:1211995-1222848 GCA_026776725.1 Gnathonemus echidnorhynchus
CGGTGTGTCCCTGGAAGTGTACCCAGGGAAGGTGCACTGAATCCTGGGTACCATTCCCTGGATCCTCCGGGCCCTTACCACATCTTTTAATCACAGCTGTTTTCAGCAATATGTCGCATTCTGGTGTTTCCATGGAGACTGGTCTTCAGCCACAGAGACAGGCAGGATTTGACTCAGACAGAGTCATGTTTGGAGGCGGGGCAGGAAGTGGGCGCAGGGATTCTCTTTCTGCACAGTGTTTCCCCTCTTGGCCTGGCCATTGTGGGACAGGGCCAGGTAAAGGCCCGGGTGGGAGGCCGAGGCATAGGTGGTGTAATGATCCTCCTCTATGTTCTCCCTGAACAGGCATTCAGCCATGAAATGCTCCTGATTCCAAAGCAAAGGGACAAGGAGAATTCAGCTTAACATAAAATTACCTATTAGAAATTGACTTATTCTTGATTTATTATTTGCTAACTCCTTCATCATAGCTTATCACTAACAATTTACATGAAAATAGCAGCACATTAAATCAGAAGCATGTGACTGTTTTCATTATTACATCACAGGGTAGCCTCCTAAATACTCTCCATTTTAGTTTTTATAACGAATATGCGGGTCTGTCTGGTAGAATAAATAGTGTACTTGAGCTTGGTAGTGCACAGTCCAGCACTCACCGATCCCCAGGCAACCCCTGCACTGGACATACACAGGTAGAGATTGCTTTTCAGTCCTTTAATTCCCACCACACCCCACTGCATGGAGAACACCTTCAGCCAACCTTTGGGTGGTCATGAAAAATACACACATTCACACACACAAGTATTCATTGAACTATATGTTCAGCGTAACACAAAACAAAGATACATAGAAAACAGAAAAAACAGAACCTACAGTACTCCGTGGGCTCGTGCACGCCCCCAATGTTGCCATTGGGCAGGATTTGTAAGTGATAGCCAATGCCAACACGGCAGTAGAGTAGTTGTTTTTGGGCCAAGCCTCTGAATGGGTGAGAGGTACCTGTGGGAGGGACATATTGACTGTGATGGAAAAAAGAAAAACTGGTATGCTAATGAACACAGTCCTCTCTAGAAGAGTTAATTCAACCTATAAAGAGTACACACATTCCCACACATATGTGCTCCCAGACAATGTGTATAGTTGTATTCATTGTAATTATATTTTACTCTGTCTCTCTGTGGATAGGGTCTCTTAGAGTGACTACAGTGGTATGCCTAGTACCCAGGGCAATATCCATCTTTGCAGAGGTAGAAATTTCAGGTCCTGAAAATGAAAGTTTGTTAAAACCAACCAGTTGAGTATATAGTCAAAGACAGAGAGTACTCAGTTGGTTGGTCAAAACAAAATACAAAATACATTCAAGTTTCAAGGAAACAGAGATAGAAATTTCAAGTTCAGAAAGTAAAAATCCAGACCAAAATTTTGTTTCGACCAACTAGTTGAGTACTCTGTGACTCCATATAATCAGCTGGTTGGCTGAAACAAAATCTTGGTCTAGATTTTTACTTTCTGGATCTGAAGTTTTCACCTCTGCTTTCTTGAATCTTGAATAAACTGTTGTATTTTGTGTAACTACTACATTTTTGTATGAGTATTGTATTGTACAGGAATTTGACAATTTACTAAGTACAGGGATACTGAACATGTGTATTTCTGTACTTACTATATTACCAAATGTCATACCATATGTTCTATGCATGCATTAAAAGTTATTGCTTGGTTTTGTTGAACTAATGAAACGAATCCTTAACTATAAAAATTACCAGATTGTTCATGATTGAAATAAAGCATATAATCTCAGTAGCCAATCAGCTACTGTCTAGAAAAGCAGAATCACCTCCAGACCAGACCCTGGCTGAAATTTCCTCAATCAGAAGTATCACTGCCTAGATACTCAGACTTTGATCTGTATTTGTTGGTCTAGAAGAGAGCTTAAAGTTGGAATTTCTGTAGACATTTTAATAAATATTGGGTAAACATGGAAACAGTGTAAAACTGTGAATGTACAAATTAACAATGGCTTATGAGAAATGTAATATTTCGTTATCACTTAACATTTATTGAAATTTACCTATTAATTGACAGCTGTTTACATCAGAACAGACATTTTTAAAACAAACATAACTGAAGAATTAAAACTACATAACTGACCTAAAACCCTTTTGAAACCAGTGGATAAAAATTTCAATATAACGATCTCCTTCAAGTACTCCTTAAAATACATGTCAAATCAATGCAGCCCACCATGTTATGCACTGTCAACCCTGAGGTGTAACGGTGTTGACACAGACACTGTATTGATCTGTATATGATGGACGTATCCTCTGCACTTGACCTTGATGAAGTACATTGCTCCACAACTGGCTGCCCATGTGATTTTCTTACCTTCCTTTTTCAGCCTGGTGTCCCGGGCGGAGATTTGCCACTGGGTACGTAGCCAGGCCCCAAGGTCCCTTATAGAACCTTGGCCTGTGACTGCATTTTTGCCCGCACAGTGACGCCTCCCGCAGCCTGCCACCAGTGCCAGGAGAGGGAGCATCCTAAGAGGCGCTACGGTGGTCTGTAGAGCCCAAGTGAGGGTTTCCATTCTGCAACTCCAGCCGGACGTCTCGGACACGCTGGACGCTTCTTCATGCTGTAGCTCCTCCCACCATGTGTCTGAACACTTTGTCCTCAGTTTGATGTAAACAACTGCGCCTTTGCAGACCCCACCCCCCACCACAGATTTTTTCTTATATATTTCTAACCCCCCCGACCTTTATACCCAGCACCACAGCCTCACCTGCAGGACGAGTGGCTACTCCTTGTTTATGTTCCCCTGCTTCTGTCTCCCTGTAGACCCTCCTGAATAGCGGAACACAATGCAGCACCTTAATATGTGATACTAACACCGAATACTAACACGAACTCCTCATCAGACTTTTAGAACTGAAGAAGCCTTTCGGATGAGCGGTGGAACGTCTTCAAGAAATTGAAAAAGAAGTCCAGTTGCATTCGATTCAAGCCCTTAAGATTATCATGTCTTGGACGACTGAGAACCAACACAGACGTATGATGTTTTAGGTCATTATGAGGGGGAAAAAACAAGGGCAAGGAAGACTGTATGGATGGTGCTATATGTTTCAAACACCAAGATTAGTTTATTATTGTTATTATTTTTGTGAGGAAAGCTTATCAGTCGTGCGGGGGAACAAAACAGACCGAGATACCCTGAATGATGTCATTTCCTGTGGGAGAGACAGTCCATGTGATCTGAGCACATTGAATAACCACCAATGCCAAACGCTACACTCAGTCACCTTTTAAGTCTGTAATAGCACAGGACTGTAATTAGGCAGGATAAACGAATATTAACAGCTACGAATGCCCTTTTAGAGGGCTTGCACACTCACAATACGCCCTTGCTTGAATCATTCGTTGAACTGGAAACCTTGACTTATAATGAGACTTCATTACAATCAACAGCAATTGATGTTTTCATATAATGTAGATATGACTTTGTCTTTGTTGTTTTTGACAGTAATCATAATACTAAACCCTTCCACGGTTCACCTGAACAAGGGACTTGATCAGTATTCCTCCAGGAAAACATATCGTTATATGTTGAACACGGCTGTTAGAATGCAGTGGCTATCATCTGTTTCAAAAGAATGGCATTGAAAGTGACACAAGCAATTTTAAATGCAGGCCCTGAGGAGACAGACTGCACTTCCTGGTGGAGTGAAAAGGGCAGCTGGGAACCGTTTGTGTGGTGCTGGCTTCCATTCCACCCCATACTCTCGCAGAATTCTGTTTTATTAGGTGCCTTAGCCTGTTAATCTAGCTGTCACGTTTAGAAAATTTTTAAGACCTTGTATTTCATAGTATTATTTTATATACTTTTTACGTATAATTCCATACTAAAGCTGCTACTTATTATTAAGAGCAATTTATTATTATTATGGGCGTCCTGGTGTTGGTGGGCATTTGAATCCCACGTCCCGTCTGTGTGTGTGGTTTTTCGTGGTCTCGCTGTGTCATACAGGTTTCCTACAAGTATTATTTTACTCCAGCACTCCAGAGACATGACCTTAGGCTAACCGGTGTTTCTACGTTCCCCACAGACTCTGCGTATGTGAAATGCGATGAACTGGCATCCCGTCCAAGGTATACCCCTGCCTTGTGCCCCATATCTGGCATAGGCTACAGACCCTCACGTAAATCGTAGACGAATTAATTATTCAATTTCAAGTCACGCACCTAAATATTTGCATCCATAATGCACTTTCATAACACCAACTTACCCGATTTTTTCCCCCCAACAACAAAAACAGCAGAAGACACAATCACATTAACGTCGGGGACATACGGACATTACAGTATGCCGATTGATATCATATTAAAACACTTTGCCAGTCAGTATCGTATAAGTTTTGGAGGCTTTACTATTCAAAGGTCTTTACATCTGTCTCACAGAGACTAACGGGGACAGTTTCACATTAGGTTTACAATCCAGAGCGCTGACTTTACGAATACGAAGGTTCATTATAGAAGACAGCAACCTTCAATGATAACAACAATCGTTTGACTTTACAATTATTTATTACAGACGGTTTTCATAACGCGACACACTCAACTAAGGACCCCAAGTTCGGTTCGAAGTCTGCGCTACTCAGGTTAAAAATATAACCCCGACATAGACATAAAAATAGATGGATTTCATATTTTCGTTTTTCTTATATATATATATCGCATATTACACCAAACGATCACATAGTAAAACGTTAGAACATGTTTTATACATTATTTATTGGGAGAGCGATGTACAATATAATTCAATTTTTCAATGATTTATTTCACATAATATATAAAGACATATCGTACTGCCAAGCACGAATCTAATAATAAATCGAGCTGTCAGGTCTCAGCGGGTCAATTATTATCCCCGTGACGTAGATGGACTTAGGTGTCCTTCTTAATTGCCTGAAGAATTTAGGTATATCTCGTCAATGTGTGTTTCGGTGTGAGCTGTATGTCCTTCAGTTCAGTTTCGCGGTTCTGTTTTTTTCGCTCCTGGATAATTTCCAGATTAAGCGGATCGGAAACTGCACTTCTTAGCTAGCTGCACATAGCCGGGGATACACAGAGAGAAGCAGTCAGTGTATCTTTTAAAATGGGAACGCACGAAAGGGAATGCAGAGTGTTGTCAATTCAGAGTCATGTTGTTAGGGGATACGTTGGAAATAAATCGGCATCATTTCCATTACAGGTAAGATTTTTATGCATCCCATTCGCTGAAAGTTATAGTTCGTTCCTTAACAGAGGATCCACTGGATTAATTTGAATGATGGGGAACTAGAAACGTGTTGAGTGCAGGTAGGAAACTAAAGGTCACATGGTAAAATATCCTTTTTTGTTAGCGCTTGTCAAGTAAGTGTGTGCGATTTCTGTAATCTTAGTAAGCGTACAGTAGAATGCGTTAATCTTAGTGTCATCCGTGCACGAGTAATTAGTGTTATGTCGTGATGCCGTTCTTACAGTATTAATCGCTGTGATCTGCGTTTTCGTTTAAATCCATGCCAATGTTTCATTTCGATTAGTGTCTTTTTAATAAACTGAGCGTGATGATTAGCCAACAGGTATATGAAAAGTTGTCCTGTGTTTTTATCTTGGAATTGATTAATGACATTCAGACACCGGGAGGACGTGTACGTCTTTAATATGTTGCAAAATTTGTCCTCTGCCCACTCCTCGCCCGAGGAGCAATCCGACAACGCCGGCTTTAAACATCATCAGCATCATCATCATCGTCGTCATCATCATGACCACAACACAACGCCATTAATATCCGGACATCAAATAGGCAACTCACAAACAAAAGATTAATTTTAAAAAACATCATTTAAAAAGGAAGTTTCTTGCAAAAACGATTCAGCCAGCTATAACTGCTACTGGGAAAAGTCATATGGGTACAGTTAATGCGAGACGTTTGTGTTTCAATTGGCGGTGGCAAGTCTTAGCAATGTGACAGCGACGGAATATTAATGAGCCAATTTTCGGATTATCTGTTCGGGATGTCCATGGTTGCCTATAATCTAAGTGGCTGATGAAATGTCTGGTTTGACGTCAAAGAAGGGATGATATTGTACAAGACCCATCTGGTTTGATGACGAGTGCACACACAAACATTAATATAACGATAAACCTAACAAATTGTTTTGAATTATTTCTTTTGATGTTAAGGAAAGCTTTGATTGTATGATGCGATTAGAAAGAAGTATATACAAAACGCAGTAGTACTCTATAGCCTTCAGGATGATTTTCATTGACAGTTATGCGCGTCGGTATGACAGTGCACACGCAGGATCATACGTACATACGTAACCCTGCGAGTCCTTGTGAAGCTGCAGTGCATTCTGGGTACTGTAGTTTCGAGTCCTCATACCGTTTCCCATTGGTTGTTTAACAGTACGCCTCTGATGGTCTGTCCCACAGGTGCTTGGGTTCGAGGTGGACTCCATCAACTCGGTGCAGTTCTCCAATCACACAGGTACTCTATTGTAACTCCATTGTGACTTCTATATGATGATTGTCTCTTTGACATGTGTAGTCCTTAATCAGCCTAACAGGGTTCAGACCATATTTTTCTTTGCCCATCCCTCCACACTGGGAATTTTGGCCAGATATATATTTATGTACTCTTAGTTTGCTCCTCTTTTGCATATCCACTTCATGTTTCTTTGTAATTGGCTTGGGTCTTTATGTTCTCACACAACATTTTTCTCCTTGAGCGGCGTTTCAGGTTTAATGGCAGTGTGACTGCTTTGTCGTGCCGTCACCATGCCCCATGTTTCCCACAGCATTTCTCCCACCTCAGCTCTTCCTCCCAGTCTCCTCTCTGTGGACAGTGTAGTGATTTTAACCTGTTGTAAAGTGTGTGATTTTTTTTTCCCCCACTCTGTACCCACACTTGAAGAATAATTCTGAATGATGATGTATGTTCATTTTGTTTGGTTACTTGTGGTTAAGGTTAGGGCTGGGTAGCGGTTAAGGTTGCTGTTGTTGGTATTAGGGTTTTGCCCATATAAATAAATGCAAGGTCCCCACAAAGATATGAATACGTGTGTGTGTGTGTATATGTATGTGTGTGTGTGTGTGTGTGTGTGTGCATGCACGGGTGGGATGTCATAAGGGGTCCTATAGGAGGTGTGCATATACCTCATTTGTACTGTTTCATGTGTTAGGATGACTTGTTTTTGTACGTTTTGAGGAGGGCACTTAACCCAGAATCAGAATAGCTTTTAAAGATAACTACATGCTTAACTGGAATTACTAAAGGCATAAAAGACGTTTTTGTTAAACTGATCCTGTTTGGCCTGAATGTTGGTTCCATCCAGTCAGAACCAGCAGCCCAGGGACGGGTTACTGAAAATGTTTTCGTTGCTCAATGCACAGCGCAGTCTGTACTCTGTACCTGACATCTTTGTATCCTGTATCATGCTGGACAACCTGCATTGGGTGAAAGACAGATGTAATGGCCTAAGTGTTAATGGTCTAGGAATTGCCATGCTGTTGTTTTGCTTCACAAGGAATCTTTTATTCTGTTATTTTCTAGATTTCTTTCTCAATGAGATGCCTTTTGTTTAACTTTATTTTGTTTCACCTAGAGGGCTTGAAGAAAAAAGAAAAATACCCTGTGTTTAATGGGTGAAAGGTTAAGTTACTTATAATGACAGATAAGCAACTATACATTCATGTTGGGTTCAAAGGTCACATGATCAAATTTGCCCTGGAAAGTAAGATTTTATTTTATTATTATTCAGATGCTGGGGCTCCCAGGCGAACCCCAGTCAGACCTCAGAACTGGCATCAAAGCTCCTCTTGCTCATTAGCTTTAGCATTTTTCCCTCCCGAAAAGCAGAGCTTCCAAAGCCAGGCACTCTGTTCCTATGCCCCCTCTGTCAAGGCCCCTTTGCCAGTTGCCCTGGTTCCCATGTGCCCTCCATTCTGGCCTTCTGGCCCATTCAGTGGCTCTGATATATAGCTGTGTTTATTTCCTGGGCAAGTGACCCTATGAAACCATGAATAATTCCCAGCCACGCTTTGTGTCCTGCTGCATTTAGTTTTCCTCCTAGCTTTTATTGCCCCCCAACTGTGTTTCCAGGGAGACTTGGCCATACCGCAAGGTTTCTTTTCTTTTTTTTTTTAATCCCTTTACCAGTGTTTCTCAGTCCGGTCCTCATGGACTCCCAGATGGTCCACATCTTTGCTCCCTCCCAGACAGTCCAAACGTGGATCCCATGGCCTGGGATGAGGAACACTGCTCTACTCATCGCACATACAGTTGTGAATCATGGGGACATTCCAGTGGCTCTAATTCTGTACAGACAAAACAGACAAAAACCCAAACAATGTCTAAAAAGGGGAGCCACATTTGTTTTCTGGGAGCTGCCTTTTTCTCCTTTGCTTACAAAAGGTCTTCCCAGAACTGAGCATCATTAGTGCTCTCTCTCACATTGATGTCATGAGGCCTGGGGAGAAAGCCCTCTTTCTGCGCTTCCTCATCCCTGAGGTCACCTTCATTGTAACCAGCACCCGAGTCGCCTACAGTCACCCAGCTCCCTATATGTAGGCAAAATAAACAAACACAGCTTCAAACTCCAGAGGGCACATAAGGAGAAGTGGTGAGGACAGATGTGCAGAGCCAGGCAAGCACCAGCTGATGGACTCTTCAGTGGGAGTTTTTATTAGTTATTCCTCAGATAGGCTCCAGCATCTCCATCACTGAGTTCTCAGTCAGTGGATGGATAATATATTCCCTATAATTTTTAATTTTGACCAAAACAATGAATCCATGTATGTTTAGCTCTAACGGTTCGTACTTCTCTGTCGATGTTACCCTTCAGCCGGTCAGAATGGTGGCTATACCTTAGCAGGGGCACCGAAGGTGTGAGATTGCTTAAGGGTTAAAACGCTCGCTTTACATAACCTCGCTTTCCGTAAGGACAGCCGCTGCCAAATGGCTGTCCTGTCATCTGTTTAGCTTCTAGCCAAAGCGCTTTGTTTATTTAATTATTTTTAATTAACGATGAAACGAGCGTGTTCTGCAGACGCCGAGGCTGAGCAGCAGTGGGCGTTTCTCCTGCTCTGCACTTAATTAAAAATGTGTGTAAATTTAGACGCCAGTAAAGCTCATTTCTTGTCGGTTTGTTTTTTTGTCCTAAGGAATGTTGTGTGTGACCTGAATGCCAAGCCTTTAGAGCCAAGAGGTTTTTTTTCCTGCCGATTCTGGGTAACATTCCCTGTGGGATTTATTCCGCTTTGAAAGCACAGAGCAGCTTTGCTCGCAGTGGCTGCAGGGCAGCGAGCCGCTTGGAGTTGCACGCTTGCAGGTGTAGCACGACAGCTGGGGATCGAGTGCTGCTTCTGATTCACCACGCTAGTAGATACGCTGGTGAATAATTCAGGTTAGTTCAGCTGTCAGGAAACCTCTTTGAAAATAGTTGGTGTTGCTGATGTTTCTCCTGGGTGGGGGGGGCACAACATTTTTGGTGTGATGGGGTTTGAAATTGCAGTGCTGATGGAGCCCCCTGCACGTCAGACTCGTGGACAGACAGCACTCATATGCAGCCCTGCTGAGCCCAGTGGCCTGGATCAATGCTCTTCCCTGCTGTTCATCTTCAGTCTGTACAGTGCTGCCTCCTAGTGGCTATGGATGGAACTTGAAATAGCAAGCACTGAGTTTACATTCAGAGAGATTAACAAGCCACCCCCTGCCCCGTTCAGTTAAGGATGTGTGAGCACCCTGCTGCTGTCTTCCTGTGGCGATGGGTGAGTGGCCTGCTTTCTCTAACCCAGCAGGTATTGTCCCCTGGGGGTGGGCGGCTGGACCGGCGGTATATTTACATGGCGTTGTTCTGACGATCTTGTGTTTTTTGCCAGCTGTTTTTTGCCAGGAGAATCTTTGGGCTACTGTGGGCCAACATAGTGGCTCAGTCATCCTGCAGTCCAGCGGCATGCAAATAAGGTCATTGGCATCTATTCATTGCGCATGGACTGTGTGTTTGTGTTTATCCCCATCCAGGATATTCCCCTGCCTTTGTGCTCTATATTGCCTGTTATAAAATCCAGCCCCCCTTGACCCTGACTGAGTGATTGATTGAAAGATGGTCTTTTCATCTTGGGACAGCGGCAGTAATGGTTGACAGGTGAAGTCAGTTAATAAAGTCAGGCATCTGCCACAGGCAAGAGGAGATGGTCTCCTGTTTTCATGGTGCATGTGAGTGACGGGGATCCCTGTGTGTGTGTGTGTGTGTGTGTGTGTGACAGAGAGTGAGAGAGAGAGAGAATAAAAATCCAACGAATTTGCCTCGGCAGAAATTGACAGCAGCTTTCCTTATCAGAGAATTCCACACTCCTCACCCCCCCCCCCCCACGCTCTGTGTCACATGCTCACCCTCATGCATTCAGTGACTCTTCATTAACCAAACCCCACAGGCTTCCATCTTGTAATGTTGCTAAGCAACGGGCAGCATGTCACATAACCGACCTGGTGATTCACCTGTGGCTATGGCTTCATGCTTCCTACAGCAGCTGCATCCTCACTGTGTGCCTGTGAGCCCACTTTCCCAGTCCCTTTTCTGTCTTTGCACCCTAGTGACCCATCACAAGGGGGGGGTTGTGGGCACACAGACTGATGATTTTGTCTGTTTTCATCTGTCTTGCCATATTACTGCGTGTAGTAATATGACCCCTGGACCAGCTGCTTTAACAGGAAGTGCTTTACAATAAATATACAAATACAATAAATATACAAATAAAAAGAAATCGACCAACATGAAGGGCCTATACAGAGTTTATAGAGCCCCTCATGG
>JAODJU010000035.1:1228920-1244767 GCA_026776725.1 Gnathonemus echidnorhynchus
CATGCCGCCCACAACATAAATTCTGTAGATGGGGAAGCAGGCGATGGGGGAGGAGGTTAAAGTGACCCCCAACTCTGCTTGGATCCCTCCCCCACCCGTTTCAGACTGCCTGTGAGAAGACTGTGTCCGTTATGCACCATGTGATCCAGAGGACCATTTCTTACGCGTATGGTAAGCAGGGCCCTGTGCCTGCCTGTCTGTCTGTCTGTCTGTCTTTACCCGTCTCTGTGTCTGGGCTGCCTGTACCCGCCTGTCTGTCTGCCTGTCTGTCTGTCTGTCTTTACCTGTCTCTGTATCTGGGCTGCCTGTACCCGTCTGTCTGTCTGTCTGTCTTTATCCGTCTCTGTATCTGGGCTGCCTGTACCTGCCTGTCTGTCTGTCTGTCTCTCTGCCTGCCTGCCTGTCTGTCTTTACCCGTCTCTGTGTCTGGGCTGCCTGTACCCATCTGTCTGTCTGCCTGTATTCGTCTGTCTCTCTTTACCCATCTGCCTGTGCCGGAAGCTCAGCGTTCTTGCTACTCCTCTCCTGCAGAGATAGCGGGGCCTGGCAGGCGGCCCACCCCAGCCCAGCTGGAACTGCGGATGGTGCAGAGCAAAGCAGACATCGAGAACCCGGCCACCGTGGTGGACGCCACCGTGCTATAGAGTGGCGTCCCAAGCCAGTCGCACAATGTATAGATTATAGATGTTGTACATTTTGACCTGTAATGTGACATTGCCTTAGGATCTCTTACAGAGCACAACATTTCCATGAGCTGAAATCAGCAGGGTGACTGACCCGGCAGTGGGGCGAGGTGAGGCGGGCGAGGCGGGCCGTGCCTCTCCCTTGCCCCCTCGCTTACTCTCCCTGTCCCTTTAAGCTCCCTGTTTGTCCTGCATACGCAGCTCCCATGCCGGCTGCCTCTGTGGCTGGAGCTGATGTTGCCGGCCACCCCCCCTCGTAACTTTGGGCTGTGGCAGTGGCTGGCTTTGTGACACGCCCACCTCAAGTCTGGAACTTGGGTCTCTGAGACTGACAGAGCGGGGAGCTTAAAAAAAGACCCCCAAAAAAAAAAGAAAGTCTGTGCAGGAGCACAGACTGAGGCTCCACACGCTTTTCAGATTCTCTGTGCTAGTGGGCAGGTCCGGTTAATAGGGTCTCTAATCGAGTTCCTTCCCTGATCAGAACCACCTGGCAAACAGGGAGTGCTGCAGCCCGGCCCGGCCCGGCCCGAATGGCCTCCATCTGCTCGTATGAGACTCCAACATGCTGCTCTTCCTGTGGCCATCTCAAAGTGTTCCTCTCATATTTCCTCTTTAATTGTCCGTTTAATCCGTGAATATTTCAGAGTAGGATTTATTTTTTAAAATTTTAAATGTAATTAGTGTCCAGTCTTAAATATTTAATTGACACTTTTTCCACATGCATGATTTAACAAAAAATCTTTTAACTGATGGATCTGCAATGATAATCATTTACTGAAAGGTGTACATAAATCCACTCATTAATCATTACTGATCATGCCTTCTGTTTTGTTTTTTTACTTCATATCATAGGTAAAGTGAGGCTTGAGGCAGATTTCTTAAAGTCTCGCTGCATCTGTAAGCGAAGTAATGTTGGCAAACGGTCAATGTGTCTGTGCCAAATGACCACGAAGAATAACACTGTCATTCAAATGTCATGAAGTGCCGGTCGGCCACTTGCTGCTATGTGCCAGAAACATGTAAATTAACAATAAAAATATCAACCTTTTTATTAAGTCGACTTGCTGTGACTTTAGCGTTTCTGAGGCTGCCTCAGGATTATGGTCCTGTGATCTAGAGAGCACTTTCTGATTGGTCCATAGCTGCCTCGGGATTATGGTCCTGTGATCTAGAGAGCACTTTCTGATTGGTCCATAGCTGCCTCGGGATTATGGTCCTGTGATCAAGAGAGCACTTTCTGATTGGTCCATACTAAGAGATGATTATCTCTGGTCTCTCTAAAATTGAGTGTTGGACGAATAGGGCTGCTTTGTGGACACTAACGTTAATCCTGATGCCATTGGCTCGGCGCAAACATACACTTCCCACAATCCACAGCAGGCAGGTGCATTTCACAGCCTGATATACGCTGCGTGTTTTTCCATGGCAACAAATGGACCTACAGGCACTCTGCTTCGGGGATTCTGATAGTGCTCCGTCACTATTAATTCACATTCAGTGGGTCCCCCCGCTGTTCTTTTCTGATTATAGTACATAAATGCATCATGGATGGTCCTCCTTTACTTTGCCATCGCCATTATCATGACTTTTTTTGTCTCCCGTACCCTCAGTTCACTAGCATACACTCCCTATAGTTTAGTTTCCTCTCAGGCCTGAAATCCTGTGATTGCGCTAATGATCCCCCCCCAATCAAATTTTTTATTTATTTATTTTTTTGTATTTCACACCTTCACTATTACTGTAAACTGTAACAGGGTGTGTCTGTGTGCAGGACCAATCAGGGACTAGTGTAGTGTTGATTGACATACTCTATAGCTTTCACACGTCAGTGAAATGTCGTTTCCTTATTCCAGCTGTGTGTCTATGTATGTGGATGTATGTACATGTTCTGTGGACAGGGGTAAGGGGTGGGGCACTAAACAGGAAAACTTGTCTCTGATAACTTGAAGTGGTTGCTTCTTGGTGACGTCACAGGTGACATCATCTGTCAGCTGATTTACCTGGCTTGCTGCTATTATCGAATGAGAGCATCTGGTTTGCAGGGTATCCGCAGCTGAGCGTGTAAGTGGTGGGGAGAGGATGTGCAGATGTGACAGCCATGTGAGTGCAGCACAAAGGGGGGGCTGGCAAATTGAACTCCAAGTAAATGACCAAACTCTGCCAGTAAGTCACGGCGAGAGCCAGCACTTACAGCTCAGCTGATACATTTCCTGGTGGAAAGGCCAGAAACAACCTGATCTATTAACCGTTACCATGAAAACCTGCTATCATTAGACGTGGAATGGGCCATTTCAGCTGGGGGTGTTTGGCATGTGAGAGAGCAGTCATATGGAGACCAGGCTAAGTGTGAGGGACTGAGCTTCAGTTACCTCCGAAGCTGAATGGAACGATGATGTCATATGGCAGCTTTCAGAGGGAACTCTGGAAAGGCCGCACTCCTCTGCGGGTCTGGCTGCTTAGCTCGCCGAAGAGCTGCTCTCATGCCACGTACAGGGATAAGATATTCCTGTGAGAGAGCCGAGGGCTGCACAGGACACTGACGGCAGGATAAGCTGATGGTGTGCAGGCAGAGAGCAGCATGTGTAGTGTATGACTGCCTGCTGCCTAACCCCTGCCTTTGTAACAGTGTCTGATAGTGTCTACTCCTTAGTAGTTTGATTAGTGACAAGTCTATGTTTGGCTGTTGTTATTTTAAAGTTTTTTCTTTTCTTTTCTCAATCAGAAATTTAAAAGTAAAGTGTTTTGAGTGTTTGGTAAAGTTTATAGTGATTCGTTTTTTTGAGTATGACTATTTTATAACATGGTACAATAAGATTGTAGTGTACAAATCCATATTTCTAATACATTATATGTATGTTATAATGCAATAAACAAAAACACTTACCGTGTAAACTATCTGACTGGTCCTACATATCACTGTGAAAGGTTATAGGAGAGTCTCAAGATATTTGGGAGCATGGATTAATTTCCCTACCCAACGATTATTTGTTTGGATCTAACCAACGTGGACGTAAAACCCCTTCGGATAACAGTTTGGTCAATGATTAAATTAAACTTCAAGGAGTACAAGGTCACGTGGTTTCAAAGAGGACGTAATCAATATTAGAGAATTCACCCGTCTCTTTGACATCGCGGCGAGACGAAAGCTGCGTATTGTCGTGAGAAATAATCGGTAACGACGCATTAATCCGCAAATCGTTTATCCCTCGCACACAAGCGCGGAAGCATCACGATCAGACACGCAGAACCAAAAAAGATTATTTGGACATTTGGGGGGAGATTCTTTCGTCAGAAGAAATATATTACCGTGCATTAGATTGAAACATTCCTGTTTTGTATTAGGCAAGTAACAGAAATAATTTGAATCATATAAAAATGATCGCATCCGATTAGTATACACGTGTAATTATAGAGCTTACTTACATATATTAGAAATTCCTCTGTCCCACCCATCTAGCGTAGTAATAAGAAAATAACCAGGTACATGTTTACATCCTGCGATAGACTGACTTTCTGTTCAAGACGTACCCCAACCTTGTACACATTGCTGCCTGGGATATGGCGAGACTACATTTTCAGTATTATGGATGTCACACATTTACATTAATTACCAATTACGCGTTACCTCTTATGAATTAAACCTAGGGACAACCTACTGCTTTAAGACATCGGATGTATTAAAATGCATCTTAGTCGTAATACGTTGCGCTAACCTAAATATGCCGGCGGGCGGGTGAGGGGGTTATCTTACGCACGGACTTCGGTACCAGAAACACGTCATTCTGCCGAAGAAAAGTAAATGCGCTGCAAACTGCAATGCGTACAATTCACCAGTAGATGGCCAATGTAATCAATTAGATCTCGGGAAATTGCTTTTTTGTGGCTGTGTGACCTTACACAGTATCAACACATCCATCATATATGAGGCTCTGTGACACCTGCTGCATGTGTTTGCACACATTACACCGTGGCGGTTCTCTAGTTTCCTTGGTTCCATACTCTCTCCGTGTGACAGTCCTTACGTGTTAAATTTCGCATATGCAAAATACCATCAAGAATTTCAACAAGTACAGTACTCGGTCATGTGTAGAAAAACATACCTCCCCATAAATAAGTTCCCCGTGAGCATATTGACCAGTTTTGCTCTTTGACTGGCACTTTAAGACTGTCAGGGTAAAACAGCAATCAACAGAGATTAAATATGCTGATTTAACACCATCTTTTACAGCGTTTTAAATGACTATATAGAATATTATTTGCCTTGTTGTATTTAGTGTTTTATATCTTTGCTTTAGTAAAATAGTTGCCGTATATTTACGCTCAAAATCAAGCTTTTAAAAATGTGACTTACGTAGTGGAAATGAAGAACCCGAGTAGCCTAAGATGTTATGACATACTTTTCTCTTCAGGCTAATTATTATGTTATTTATTTATTTTTGCTTTGTTCAGTAACTCCTTACACGTCCACAGTTTAATTAGGCGTTATTTCGGATCTTATTTACTATAAGACATTATTCATTGGAACCGTTAACTCCCACAGCCCGTTTCCTGTCGAACGGCAAGGCAAGTCGGACCGGAAAGCCTGTGCCGCTGTACTGTGCTGGAGGGATGGAGCTTTAGCTTACGGACAAAGAATAGGAGTGTTCTGTATAGCTAACCATCATCGGCTGGTCGTAAACGGAATAAATGTTGCATCATTTGTGAATTTTCTGTAGCAAAATACGAATTGTGTAACATTCATCCTGGGCCATTCCGGGGACTGGTCACACGTAAAAAAACAGGTATTTAGCTGTTCAGTCTGCTGGCAATGTATAGTATATAGTCTGTGTATAGATTATATTCTATTCATGGCCCGATGTCCATCTTACTGTTGGATTCATCGGACCATGCAGGTTTTGGTGATTTGATGTGTGCATTTTGGTCTATAGGTTGTCAGATGTTGGTGGAGTACATTTGCAAAATGCAATGACTAGACACTTCAGTTAAAACGAATGTGAGCACGTTTCTGGTGGTAATTGACATGAGTTTTAAAGCCAGTTCTTGTGATGGGATTAACTAACCGGACCTGGATGACAGCACCCTTATGCACCCGAAGAATGTTTGATTGTCTTTATTATTTTTTCGTGGGTTTGTTTCCTGTATTACTTCGTATCGCTCATACGTAGAGATGGTGCCTCGGACCTGGCGTGATACGGCACCACGTCGGGGTTATTACAGTGCGTGTTTCACATTGCACGCTCCGCTTACACTGAGAAGCAAGCCTTGCGCATCAGTCTACGTTTCACCCAAAGTAGCCGATTCTCAGGACAGTCACACCGTTGCACATGTCAAGTGTCTCTGCGGCGGACATTATACCGTTATTTCCACCTTGCCCAGTTTAACCTTTCAAAAACTGGAATGGGTATAAACTACCCTACGGAAAGACCGATGTGTTAAAAGACTAATCGGTGGTTTGCAGCCCTGTTTGGAGCTGAATGTTACTGTGCTGTAACTGGGGTAAAGGTCGCCCGGACCGGTGGACGGAATCCGGGTGGATAAGACAAGCGCAAGGTGTAATGTTTCACGCATCATTAAAAAGTTTGGTCAGTCATTTAGATCTATCGATTGATGAATTAGATTAGGTTTCAGAAAATCCTCTTTGATTTGATCGCATTTTCGGTTGGCTTGATGAATTAGTACTGCTTCGGGCGCATATGTTTACTGTGCACAATGAAAGCCGTCAGTGCCTGTCTGTGGGTTTCTTAACGTAAAATTGGGGTTTTGCACTGTGAGACTCCAGGTTGTCGCATGAAATGGCCGTTTAGCTCGGCCAGGAATATTTGTGTTTTTTTCTGTGTGTGGGAAAGTTGATTGGATCGTGTTGGCGATAAGCTTTAGCAATTCAAAGCAGCGAGTCAAAATCATTGTTTCCACTAAGGGAACACTGTACGATTTGGTGACATTTACATTCCTATTGTGGCAATAGAATTTTAATTGTAAAAAATAATAGTTAACATTTTTAATATTGTACATAATAGCCGTTTTATTAAGTTACTGGTTTCATGTGCCCGCTACCGTGCCTTATGCGGGCCCCCGCTCCGTGAAACCTGCTGAGGCTCTGCGAGGCTTCGCACCTCAGCAGGTCCACGCGGTGTCCTCGGCGCTTGGCAGTCCGCAGCCTGACAGAGCTGGGCTTGTGACCAAGAAGTGCTCTGGACACTTAACCTGGACTGTTTCTGTTGCGAAATGGTTAAAAAAAAGTGTATGTTGTCGGTAGCGCTGGAATTAAGTTTGTGTATATAGTGTAATGTGATATGTTTAGAGAGATTTAGTGATGGGACATTATTGTGTGTTTTGTGACTGGCCTCTGGGTTGAGGTTTAGATGGAAACCTGCTCCTTCCATAATCCTCTTAACAACCCTGACTTCCCAGTCTCCTGTTCAAATTCTCCCCCCTCCTCCTCCCACGGGCCAGCTGTCCCATTTGTCTACCTTATTTGATGTGACAGCATGTATCATTTTGCTTTTTCTGTGTCTAAACGCAGTGCTTTTCAGCATGGGTGCACTGAGTTAATCTGGTCAGTTTAATGGTCAAAACTGGCAGTTGATGGCAGATTATAACATTCTGGGAAAAGTTGACAAAGAGCTGAACTTGTCACTATAAAATCTGGATGTTTATACCCTATCTGGGGTACTGTGTTCCGCGGGTACCCCTTTAGCAGTCTTACTATGAGTCTAGTAGCGAATACATGTTCTTTGAAGTAGAAATGCTTGGTCTATTTTTATCGGTTATGAGAAGGGAAGTGATACATCTCATAGTTTACTTTGCAGGCTTTTAGCAAAAATGAGATGCGAGCTCTTTGCACACTAAGTAAGCTGGAGCAGAGACTCACAGCCCCTGGCCTCACTAATGCGGCTGGTCTAGGAGTTACCAGGGCGCTGAACCATCCGCTGTGTTGCAGCTTCCACACCATGCTGATTCTCGCAGCCGCTTCTGACTACATTCTGCCTAGATGCAGGCTGGCACTAAATGTGTCAGACACAGGCTCAGTCACGAGCCGCACTGCAAGCTGCACTGCAAGCTGCACTTTGTGCTTGAACCTCGGCACCTTGTGGGCCACAGGAGCTGAAAGCAGTGAGGCACTCGGATGGGTGCAGAGACTCCCTGTGTGCTGTGGCTTTCTGTCTTCGTTTCGTGGTATTCGAGGGCTTATACACACTGCCTCAGGCTTCCGCATAGTTATGCCCATACTGGTTGTGAAATCGTGAACTGCCATTTGAACAGAAAAGTACAGCTTGTGCAAAATAAACTGTTCATAATTGTAAAGTACATTCAAGGAAATAGAATTTAATTGTTGACGCACCACAACGAAATGTGTTTTCTGTATTTATCCCATATGTCACATCTAATTCAGCATCCGGGGAGCTGTGCTTGGGGGTGGTACCTTGCTGGTCAGGGATTCGAACCTGCAATCATTTAATTACAAGTGCGCTTCCTTAACCATTAAGCCACCACTGCCCACTCTTTGCTCTTTGCAACGGAAAGGTGGCAGACCAGTATGAAAGGATCAGTGCTGATCTTTCAAAGTGAATGAGTAACAAAAACGTTAAAAACCGAATTGGTAAAAGGTCAAAGCTCAAACGTGCCTTTTTCTTAACCTTGTCAATCCAGCGACTTTTTTTTTTAGAGCTGCCCAAACCAGCCACCCAATGGTGGTGCATTACAGGCTTGGCATGCAGGTGAAACACTTAGATTTCAAGTGGATCAGTATTGGCAATATCATAAGCAGCAGTGGTCATCATGATGGCAAAAAATGCAATATTTAAACAAGTATGTGCCCCTTAAGGAGAGAAACCTCTTTTCTTAGCGGCCTTCCTGTGATTTTCAGCCAATTCTGCGACTGCGCTCAGCTTTGCTCCTGTGTTTTGTGGAGCTCAGGTTGAGGCCAGTAAATGAAGCATCTTTGTGTTGCTTCATAAGATGCTTATGACACACTTTGCCCCAGGGAAGGGATATCAGGGCTGCATGTTTCTGTTTACAGATGTGGCACAGTGGTAAAGAGGAACGATGCTGTATTACCCATGATTGAAGAGTTTATACTAAATTATTAATATAAACCTAATGAAGAATTTAGCTATATAAACAAGTAAAAATTGCAGGACGTTTTGGATAGAAGGGTCACCTGAGTGACCTAAATGTAGTTTAAAATTAGTGAACGTCTTTGAGCTGGAGTACATATTTGTAATGAGGCTAAGGTGTCTCATTCAGTAGAGAAACACAACATGACCGCCTTTGTAGCAGAAAGCAGCAAGACGCCTTCTGTTAGGCTGGTGCTGTGTCACTTATCTGCTCAAGACTATGTGCCCAATCACTTTATTTTTTTGGGAAGATACTATGTAAATGTCACTTTCACATGAGACCTGATGAACTATGAATAAATACCCACGTGTTTGTCAGGACTCTGACATGTTTGTAGATGTTCTGCTTGGTGGAATGTGATGTCTTTACACGCACACACGAGTTTCAGATGGTTTTAGTGTTGATCCGGAGCTGTTTTCGGTATTTTGCTGTAAGGCATGGACCAGCCGGCCTGACAGTGACACACACCATCTCAGATACTCAAGGGGAAAGATCAGGAGCCCCATTTTGAAGTGATGGGGAGTGTTTTAGTCAATCTCTGGAAGCCAGCATTGATTTACACCCCCCCTCCCCAGTAAGGTTTAATGGAATTACTGTGGATGGACTGGCTGGTCTGGAACAACAGGTCTTAGATTGTTTAGTACAGTTGAATTAAACACCAAAAGGCAGAAAAACACTAAACTCTATTAATTTTCCATACTTATTCATGCAGTTCAAAGGTATTGTGTTCTGTGGGTGTGTCTGTCCAGTACCGGGTCACACTGAGCCTGTGCCAGGAAGCACAGAGGATGTCATCAGATACTCACCTCTCACACATCAAAGGCAGCTTCACAGATGCCTAATCCCACTCAGAGACGGGGAGAAGCTGCAAACTCCACCCCCACAGAGCCCTTAGTGTGGCTCAGGAATAAAGTCCTTGTTCAGTGATGGACACCAGAGGTGCATGATCCATGTTGGTTAAAGGCATCTGTCTGTAGCTGTCTCCCCTCCTCTGTCTGTAGCTGTCTTCCCTCCTCTCCAGAGATCTCAGTGCTGTGCCAGGCTGCACAGCTAGAAGCTCCATAGAAGCCTCCTTGTATTATAAGACCACTTTTTTCTTGAGGAATGACCGTGTGCCCTGCCGTTGTTATTCAAGGTTAAATGCTCTTCAGTGTTTCTCTGCCTTTTATCCTGTTGGGGTCTGTATGTAGTGGATGGAACCAGTCAGCATGGCGTGCTAGCTGAGTTTCATTACATTGCATACTGCCCCCCTGGCCCCCACCTACTACCATATTGATGGAAATGGGATCTGACTTATCCAGGGTGCTGTTGGCTAGCCAATAAGCACTAATCTGATTTGGTTGGGATTACGCCTGAGGACAACGCTCGAGAAAGTTCTCATGGGCAGTCTTGCTATCTGTTGCCTCGTTGTTGCTACTGGTATGAGGTTACTGGTTCCCTTCTGCATTTCTGCTCGCTCTTTCTTCCCATTGGCTTTTTGAGGAACCCACTGAAGAGTTGTGGCCGGTTCCTGTGTCACCTGCTATCTTCTTGCTCCGTCCTGAGGGCGGCACAAGCTGCCGAAACGCTGAGTGACCAGTTTCCCCCCCAGTATAACCTTCACATCGTCATAATCCCAGCCTGGGATTTGTGTGCTTCACCTGTTGGTGGATGTCAGTACGTCCTTCCACCACTTGAAATAGACTAGCTGCTGGTTTCTGTGTCTGAAGTCTAAGCCCAGCTAGGTACAGTCGCCATGTTGAACCAGGGTGCCGTGATGATCTTCACGGGAATCTGTGGGGCGCTGGTGGTCATGGCACTGGTCTACTACATCTATTGGTAAGTTTTCCTCTGGTACTGCTGGGAAGTGGCATAGTTTGGAAAGTTGTGTAGGGGTTGCTTTTGATCTATTCCAGAGGGGTAAACAATGCGGATAAGGTTCTGTTAGAATCCAGCCTCTGTTTCTGCTCTTCTCATCTTTCTTCTCCATGTTAGTTTGCTGGAAGTTGATTGTTCTAGAGGCACTTGGCGTGGGTGGCTGAGGGTTCAAACTGCACTTCATGTACTTGTATATGTGCTTGATGGCTCAGTGATGTGAACCTTGGCTCCAGCCTTGGCTCTGGTTCCATGATTTGCTCCTGCATCTTGACGGCAGGAATTTATCAACATGCTAGATTAAAACAACCAGTTTGTCCCAAAGATTCCTTAAGGAGAAAGTCTAAGAGGTCAGGACTAAGGGCCCCAAATTCAGCCATACGTGTTATTTCAGTGTGTGGTTTCCATGGCTACATCGTTGCTATGGTTGCAGGCTCACAGTGAGGTCTGTATGAGCACGTGTCCCAGCTACTGCCTAAATATCACTGTGCTTAGACAGAGGAAAGTGAGTGTGCAGGAGGCACGGGGGAAGTGCTGTGTGGTACTGACACTCTCATGGTGGGTGAGGAGTCTCCCTGTATCCCAGGCCGCTGGCCAGTGGACCCCAGAGAGCTTCTCATCAGTAATGCTTCCCGCTGAAGTTAATGTTCCACTCATTGGTGCTTCTTGGTACAGATTGTGAAATCTCAGTGTGAACTTTAGCACACATTTCAAGGAGGGGAACTCTTTTTATCCAGATTTTGGCCCATGACCCTATTCCACTACATATGCAGAGTTTTGTTGCGAGGCTGTGCTGCCTGAACGACGCCCCTTTTCAGCAATGACTGTGTGGATATGAGGCCCAGCCTGTGTCCTGCTTTTTAAGCCTGGGCACCACAGCTGTGTTCGGGAGAAGTTAGAAAGATTTCCCTGACAAGGATAGTTTGTTCCTTAAGCAGAAATCAGTATTTAAATGTCAATTAAGTGATATTGACTCCGTGATACACTTTTTCTTGAAGGAACCATTAATGAATATTAATTATTAATGACTCATGAATATTAAAGTTTGCTAATTAACATGGTTTGTCTTGTGCTAGAGCTGGATATGTCAGGAAGTGGCAGATGATTACATTGGTGAGCTGCCCTTTGACCCGACACCCTGTGTGTGTGTGACTGTGGCAGAGTCTGCGGTGATGACATAGGGTGACCTTTGGCCTGCATGGTCACACCCAGACCTCTGACCTCATCGCCCTGATGCCTGTCAATGGATTGGTCTTATTTATTGTAAGTGTAGCTTCAAACATGCAAAATGATAAACTGAATGAATATATATATATATATATATATATATATATATAGTGCTTTTCAAGACACTCAATTGTATTGTGGTGAACTATAGTATCAAAATCGTACTTTTTCCATTTCTATTGCAATCCAAATGTTTTTCTCTTCCCATTTTAATAGTTTTGCATCCCCGATTTACATCTTTGCTATCCTGCGTTATTTTTCACGTTGCTGATCATTTTGGCTGCAGAATGTTTAGGTACAATCACGCTGATCAGAGTCAGGAAGCCCTCGGGTCAACTTTCAGAAATCATGCAGAATTTTTTAGTCTGCAGTCATAGAAAAAACACTAGTGGTCCTTAGGGTGAAGCCTTTGCCTCATATCGTCTCTTTAAATTAAGCAGAAGAGAGAATCTGTCACGTTGTTGCCAAGGTAATTGACAAACATAAGTAGTGTCTGAAATTGCATACTTGTTTGCTATGTAGGAGGGAAAATATATTATACAATGTGAGCAGTCCTAATCCTCAGTATGGATGAGACAGTAGGTGAACAGTTCCTGGATGACATACTGCATTCTGCAAAAATCTGAAGTGTGCAACCAGTGAACACTGCACTATCCCATAAGGCCACTGGAGCCGCAGCCAGTGAACACTGCGCTATCCCATAAGGCCACTGGAGCCGCAGCCAGTGAACACCGTGCTATCCCATAAGGCCACTGGAGCCGCAGCCAGAGATGAAACACATCACATGCTCAGAAATTTTTGTCAAGATGGTGGAGGAAATTTCTGTATTAATCTAAATAAAAAAAAATACCCGGTTACATAAAGTGACTTTTTAACTTTCACCGTAGGGCAAACTACACCGTTAATAACCATCCGGGTTGCGTAATATGTAAAATGGTGACAACAGTGTGTCCAAATGCATGCATACTGATCTCATACTTAGGTACAGTATGTACTGCATTAACAGTTGAGTAGTAGGCTTCTGATGAAATTCAGTACCTACTGTGTAAGTGTGTGATTTTGGACACACCCATAGCAATGTGTTTGTCGAAGACTAGTTCTGGTGGCCTGTGATCTTCTGTCAGAGTGTTTTGACCAGCTGAGACAGAAGTGTGTGTAAGAGATAGACATCAGTTCCTGCTGGGGGGGGTAACACTGGGCTCTGCTGTTGTTTTTGCTTCGTCTTTCTTTCCCCATCTCATGGCCCCCAGCTCACCACTTTTATTCCGCTCCCATGCTCTAGGCTTCAGGCTCCCTGCCAGGCGTCCGCTGGGGCAGAGTGACTCCCGGGCATTGGCTGGTTTACTTGTACACCAAACAGCCTGTGCTCCTGTCCCCGGGGGGAGGGGCAGGGGCTGCACCCTCGTAACCCTGGAAGTGAGTGTATGTGTGGGCATATGAGTGGGTGGGAGGGGCGTTGGGCATTCAGACACCGCTGGTGGTTCCAGGGGCCCGACTGTGTCGGCGTGAATTAGGTGACCTTCACACCTGCTCACACTGAGGCCAGCGGCTGCCTTTGGCCTACAGTCCTGATCTCTCTCTCTCTCTCTCTCTCTCTTTTTCTCTCTGTCTGTCCCTCTCTTTCTCCCCTGATCTCCTTCATGTCTCCTTTCTCACATGCTGTATTTCTCTGTTTTTCGCCCTCAACACCATGTATGTGACATTTCTTGGGCCTTGTTTTAACTGTCATTAACCTCTTACACCCCAGCAGCCTGAACTCCCTGCCCTTGGCTGTACACTGGGCTCCCTGTTATTCCTGCTCTTGGATTTACTCCAGAGAACTTGTTTTCCTTGCACTCTGGACTCCCAGTTCTCTGTGCTCTTGGCTATACTCTGGAGTCTTTTTTCCATGCTCTTGGCTATACTCTGGAGTCCTTGTCTTCCTTGCTGTTGTCTATACTCTAGAGTGTGGTTCTCTGATCATTTGGCAGGGGGACTGGCTGGGGATTTAAGTGATGCAATCAAAACACTAAAAATGCCAAAAAAAACTTGTATTTTGTTTGACGACTTGTGGGTTAAGGTTAGGTCTGGGTAGGGGTTAAGGTCGTCATTGTTGGGATTAGGGTTTTGCCCATAGAAATTAATGGATGATTCCCACAAAGATATGAGCACCGGAGCCTGCACCACGAAGCAGGGTTACTTGCTTGTGAACATGGACTTCATATTCGTTCACTTACATTTTGTCCAGACTACCTTAAATCCGACAAGTTACCCCGATAAGCCAGTAACCCCGCTTCGTAGTACAGGACACAGGTCTGTATGTGTGTGCTTGTGTTTGTGTTGGGTGGTGTCTTCCATTATCTGACTGCTGTGTTCAGTTTCATATTGGAGTTTATCTTCCATGCAGAAGTGACTGGGTCTCTCTTCCCTGACTCGTCTTTCAGTATGTTGGTCTTCCTCATGCTCATAGGGGACACTGCTGCTGTGGTACTAAGGCTTAAACTCCAATGCTATATCTGCCTCTTAACACTGACCTGAGCATAAAGAGCACATCTGTATGCATAAGTGTGGGCGTGTCCATCCCGGTCATGTGCTGGGCTCCCATCCAATTGGGAAGGGCGTTTGTGACAGCGTATGGGGTGACTGCTCTGTGGGAGGTCTGACTCGATGTCCTGGCACGTTTCCCTTGAGGCACGCGTAAACTGACTCCCCTCCCAGCGGTCACCTACATGGCATGGGGCTGTGAACTTTGACCCACAGCATATGCTGTGTGATGTGATAACAGAGCTCCTCGACGTGAAGCTTCCCTCATGTCGGATCCATACTTTGTGCAGTTCTGATCTTAAGCGGACGTTGTGGTGCTGCAGTGCTGCCCGTCAGTAGACATCCTGATGCCTCTTTCTCACAGGTACCTTGCTAGAGTCTTGTGGTGGTGAGGTGACAGATGGGTAGCAGTGTGATGGCCTGTATGTGTGCATATGCCAGATTACCTTGAATGTGTTTTAGCAAAATGTGTGCGTGTCTGTGTCTGCTTGTGTGTGTGTGTGTCTGTGTCTGCTTGTGTGTCTGCGTGTGTGTGTGTCTGTCTGTGTCTGCTTGTGTGTGTGTGTCTGTGTCTGCTTGTGTCTGTGTGTCTGTGTGTGCTTGTATGTGTGTCTGCTTGTGTGTGTGTGTCTGTTTGTGTGTGTGTGTGTGTCTGTGTGTGCCTCTCTCTCAGTCTGTCTCTCTCTCTTTCTCTTTCTCTTTCTCTTTGTCTGTGTGTGTTTGTATGAGTATGTGTATCTACCAACTGTCTGAAGTCCTAAAGTGCAGTTCAGATATCTCACAGCTGAACGGAAAAAGCGGTTGAGCTGTATCACATTTTAAGCTGGGAAACTTTAAATAAGATCTTTATCGCATCAGTAACAAGCTGGAAGTTCAGTCTCTGGGGCTTCACTGTCACCTTAAAATAAAGCTTCTCAACACTTTTCAGAACAGAAAAATGGAAGTTATGGGCGAATTAGAATTTGGAAATATCTTTGACAAGATCAGAGTCCCACCCTGGGGAGGGCAATGGGGGTGTGAATGTGGTGCAGACAGCATGCATGTCCTCTCCGCACTGTGCTCCTGTTCCCTATGACCCATTTTTCATTGAACTGCTTCCATGGAATTCCTGTATTCAGTTCCACTGAGTTGCCCTCTCTTCGGAAAGGGGAAGTTCACAGGGTGGATCAGCTCATCCGTGTTCATAAGTAAAGCTGCTGTTTTGGACCAGCTGTTTTGAGCACCGGGGTGCTGTTTGGGGTGCCAGGCTGGTTTGGGGAGACTGGGCTGCATGTCCCTTGCTGTTTGGGGGCTGAATGTGTCTCATAAAGCTACGTGCAGGCAGGTGCCTCCCCCTGCCTTTCTCCCATGACCTTAGAGAAGGAATGTGTGTGTGTCTGTGTGTGTGTGTGTGTGTCTGTGTGTGTGTGTGTGTGTGTGTGTGTGTGTGTGTGTGTGTGTGT
>JAODJU010000035.1:1244867-1260501 GCA_026776725.1 Gnathonemus echidnorhynchus
GTGTCTGTGTGTGTGTGTGTGTGTGTGTCTGTCTGTGTGTGCGTGTGCGTGTGTGTGTGTCTGTCTGTCTGTGTGTGTGTATGTCTGTGTGTGTGTGTGTGTGTGTGTCTGTCTGTGCGTGTGTCTGTGTGTGTGTCTGTGTGTGTGTGTGTGTGTGTCTGTCTGTCTGTCTGTGTGTGTGTGTGCGCGCTATCATCAGACACCATCATGCCTTTGTGGTTGAAGCTCCTCCTCTCTGAGACCGTTAAAAGTGATGTTTGGTTATGAGTGTCCCTGCTCTTGTTTTCTCTTTGGCTGTATGGGGCCTAGTAGATAATTACTGGCCTCAGTTTGACATACCAACCTCGTAGTTGCTGTTACTCACTTCCCTCACAGTTGACCTTAACCTAAATGATCTTTTTAAAGTGAGGTTCTGGTAATATATGCGATGGATTTGACATTTGAAGGATTTCAGCCCACTTTCCCGCCTTTTCTTCACGCGACAATCTCTCATTTCATTCCTTAAAACTTGCAGTCTGTGTTGCTTTAAATGGACTGTAGGGCTTTGTCGCGGTGATAATTTAGCAGGTCTGTATTGCTGATGTAATGGCGCCTCTCCTTCTTTCTCCAGGTCTGTTGTTCTGAGTGAGGGACCCTGTAAAAGAGGCCTGTGAAGGAATCCTGCCGGGGTGAGTGACCAGCAGGAGCCACAACGGCAGACGAATCAGTCCTGTGTCCAAGTAGTTCGCAGGATTACATCTCGCCTGATACACAGTGCTGTCTTGGGAAGCCTGCTTAATTCTGTCAAAATATATTGGTTTCATAAACAATTTCCTTAACAAGCAATGTTTAACACTTCTGTACATATGTTGCGCACAGACATTTTCTTTTTATTGTGTCATATTTTTTTTTTTGAGTGACTCATTCAGTTCTGTTCTGGCAATTTTGCTATTAATTGCAATTGTAGTCAGTGGCTCTCAAAGGGACACTAAACACAGATGTTTGGTGTTTTCTGTCACTGCCAAGGTGTCACTAATAAAAAGCACCCAGTAAGACAGCTTGTCAATGAACTTTTAAACTCAGAACAGACCTTTAAGAACTATAATGTGAGTTTCCAATTTATTACTACTGGAAATTAATGTTTTACTTACTACTACTTATTGTTTCTAATGTGATAAATATTTTATGTAATGAACAACATAATTACTTTTCTTATAAAACCAATAAATCTGCAATGTTTTTACAAAAATAAGCAAGCATTCCAAGACTTTCTGTGAACACTGTAGATGCATGTTATATCTCTTAACATTTAGCTGTCAGCTGATATTTGTTAAAAATCAGGACATCAGCATCGGCTGGGTGTGTCTGTCATGGCCACGTATATTTAGACTTTAGTTAACACATGAATGTACGGATACTTTCTGCAGTGAATAAAAATAATCATTTACCACTTAGAAGCTCACTACAGTGTCCCGATTCACTGGCGTCTCACTGCCTGCATTATATGACGTAGCTGCTGCACACATTCACAGGATCTTAAGAAGTAGCGTCACCCACTTCAGTTTCACTGCAGATCCGTGGAGCTCAAAGGTTAGTTAGTTATCAGTATAGACAAAAACATATCTGTTAACTGTATGGGCCAAAATGTACACATCAGAGCACCACTGCCAGCTGAGTAGCGCTGGGAGTCCAGTGACCTGTCTGTCGTATAAATGGGTCGGATTGCTGGTCACATAAGCCGCTTTGGATGAAAGCGCGACTGGAGTGAGAGCGCAGGGTGGTTTGTGTCGAGCTGCTTTGTCTGCCTCAGTACCTGCAGTATTGCTTATTTTTCTTGTGAAATTTTAAAACAAAAATGTGGAGAATCCCCAGAAAGGCTAGTCAGAGTCTCAAATTCATGCAGGAGAGACAGGATACGTCAGGCTGGATGCCCGAGACGTGGGGTCTGAGACGCCCAGCCTGAGATGTTTGGTCTGAGATGCTCAGCCTGAGATGTTTGGTCTGAGACGCCCAGCCTGAGATGTTTGGTCCGAGATGTTTGGTCCGAGATGTTTGGTCTGAGATGCTCAGCCTGAGATGCTCAGCCTGAGATGTTTGGTCTGAGATGTTTGGTCTGAGACGCCCAGCCTGAGATGTTTGGTCTGAGACGCCCAGCCTGAGATGTTTGGTCTGAGACGCCCAGCCTGAGATGTTTGGTCTGAGATGCTCAGCCTCATCTCTGTGTTGGTGTCCTTTTCATGCCGAGTACCAAGTTGGTGCTACAATAAAGGACTGTGGTGTAGATTTCACATTCGTCATCAGTGGGTTTTTGTCCACAGTGATGTACGAGTGTGGAAACCTTGGTGTCAGAGCGCAGGGTCCGCCAGCGTCCCTGTAGCAGGCTGGGTTAACAGCCTTGCTCAAGGGCTCAATGGTGATAAGATCACTCTGCCAGCCATGGGATTCAAACCCACGACCTTTCTGGTCATGGGCACAGACCCCTGCCCCCCCAAGTCACACACCACCCCCTGTGGCTGCAGTTGCCAGTTCAGTTCCCTTTTTTAGCATTTTTTTGTATGTGTATATAAAATCTATTAATAATAACCTATGATTACAGCTGAGGACAAAAACACCAGATAATGAAGTTTTAAGTTCTGTTGATTAAATTTCATGGAAAGACAAAAGCTTTATTGTACGACAGGTCTGGCCAGCAGTGGACGTTTGTGAGGAGGTTGATCCTCTCTTTGTGGCTGCCTGACAGTTTTGGCCGCGACACAGAAACTGTAAGATAACCGTTGGAAACCCTGGCTGACTTTGTAAAGCCTGATCCTGTGATGTTTCCACACCGGTTTTATCTGTGCGGTGTAGTTGAGTGTCCATGGCCTGAATTTCTCTTGCACGCTGATCACTACTATTTAGGCAACGTTGTAATTTCCTGTATTGCCCTCTGACTGGAAGAAATTAATAGGGTTTTTTGAAGGGTAGCAGGCATCAGGGACTTTGACCTTACTATGTGTAGGCATGTCCTTGCTGATGCAGTGTCCTGCAGTATAGGTGATATATAGACGGCACCGAAGGGCCCCCTTGAGGAGGGTGCTTGTCGGTAAGCGTAGCATATTGTAATGAGATCTCTGTAGAAAAGGGGGCTCAGAATGGTCTGTCTGTTAAAAGGGAACTTTGAAGGGTTCCACTCTATATCTGGATGTGATACATTTCTATGTTCCCTCTGTCCGACCAGTAGGTGGAGCTGCTGCCGTATACGTGAGACAATGTCCGTGGAGATAAATCCATGTTAGCCTCACGCTTCCGTTGCCCCGCAGGTGTATCGCAGCACGAGGGGCTTAGGCACACACTTCTGCCTCTCGCCATGGGTCTGATCTCCTACCTGAAGACGCAGTTCATCCTGCAGCTGCTCATCAGCTTCGTGTTCGTCGTGAGCGGCCTCATAATCAACTTCGTCCAGCTGTGCACGTGCGTCCTGTGGCCCTTCAACAGGCAGCTTTACCGCCGCATCAACTGCAGGCTGGCCTACTCCCTCTGGAGCCGTGAGTCAGCCCTCAGACCGTGTGCGTGTCACGTGACCTGTGATGGTGACCTATGTTCACCAGCTCTCCATCTCCGCCGTGCCCTAGAACTGGTGATGCTGCTGGAGTGGTGGTCCTGTACGGACTGCACGCTCTACACTGACAAGGCCACCATGGACAAGCTGGGAAAGGAGCATGTCATCATCATCCTCAATCACAACTTTGAGATCGACTTCCTATGTGGCTGGACTATGTGTGAACGCTTCGGGGTTCTGGGCGTGAGTGTCTGTGCGGCAGTACATCAGAACGTGGCATTACATTGCTATTTTTGCTTCCGGTCCTGTGATATTCTCTCTTTTCTCATCAGAGCTCCAAAGTTCTGGCCAAACACGAGCTTCTGAAGGTCCCTCTGATTGGCTGGACCTGGTACTTCCTGGAGATAGTCTTCTGCAAGAGAAAATGGGAAGAGGACAGAAATACCGTTTTCAGTGGGCTGGAGAGACTTCGAGATTACCCAGAGTTCATGTGGGTAAGTTAGAGGTAACATGCACACTCCTGTCATTGTACAGAAACAAGTGAGAATCTGCAAGCCAAGAGCTTGCTGGCTTCTGAAGCTCATGAAGGACATCCATGTGCTCTTGGGGTTATTATAGATATGATATGTACTGTAAAGCCTGTTAAGGTACTTCATAAACACACTGGGTATCCGTACCCAGGTCATTGTGTGGCTCGAGGTCTAGAAGAATATCTGGAATATATAACTTAGGTTATTTCCTCTTGGTCTCCCTCACCATGGCTCTCGGAGGCCATGTTGTGTCTTCCAGTGCCGTTCACCACCGGTGACCATTTGGGACACAGTAGGCAGATAAGGATGGCTGCATTTAGTGTGGAGTGTCCACTGTGCACAAATCCAGGCCAGCTGTCCATGTGCCTTTGAACACTGTTCCAAATGCCTGCATGGCACCTCCAGTAAGGCTAGGTTGTAGGTTAGAGGTCAAAGGTTAATCTGTGTCATGAGGTCATATGGCATCCAGATAAAGACAAAACCTGGAGATTATGTATTGCGCCAACATGCAAAACTGAAATAATTCCTAGGGGACCTGCTCTTTCATGACCATGATTCATAGGGCCAACATTGGGGCAGATATGACAGGGCAAATATGCAGCTTCTTTGGCAGGAAAAATGAAATCCTGTTTAAAAACCATGAAGAGGGTTGAGTATTTCAGTGGTAACCTAAGATGGTGGTTGTTTGATGACTTCCTACAGTTCTTGCTCTACTGTGAGGGAACTCGCTTCACAGAGAAGAAGCACCAGATCAGCATGCAGGTGGCGGAGAGCAAAGGCCTGCCCAAGCTCAAGTACCACCTCTTGCCTCGAACCAAGGGCTTCACCACCACGCTGCAGTGCCTCAAGGGGACAGGTGGGGGCGCCGGGGAAAGCCTCTTAAATATTTCAGATACAGGCACAGTGTGACTTCTCCTGCCTCTGCCAGCTCCCTGGCTTTTCAGTTAGCCAGTGCACAAAGCACTGGTTTGTTCCTGGGGTGAAGCTGCATAACATCGTGTGACCAACTGAGCAAAACAAACGCGAAAGAGACTGTTGTAGAAATGAGAGGAGGCCCAGCTGGTGTCCTCTGCCTGGCTCAGCTCGACACACGAAGGCCTTTTACCCTGTAAGCACATGATGAAGGAGCATGCAAATGTCTGTCAGTCTTACAGTGCATTGGATTTGGTAGTTCGCTAATTTTATTTGGCTGAAAATCATCTAGTCAGATTGACCCTTGTGAAGAAGGCTAAGATTTCTGCAGCATGCCTATAAAATGCAGATTAGCTGTTGGTATTGCTGATGGTCTAGCAGATCATGACCCTGTGCGGAGAGTTGACTTCACAAAGAACAAGCAATAGGTTTATTGTGAAATTCCAGTGGGGCATCCTGTCCTAGGATCTGACCACCAGGTCCATTCTGTCACCTCTTGGTAGGTATAGGAGCCCCCCCCAGTACCCACTGTAGAGCAGCCTGGTTATGATGCTGCTGCGAGATTGTGTGCCCCCACCCCCCACAGCTCACTCCAACTTTCTCCTGGTCCCCAGTGTCTGCAGTTTATGATGTCACACTCAACTTCAAGGACAAGAAGAACCCAACGCTACTGGGCATCATAAATGGGGAGCAGTACAAGGCAGACATGAGCCTCAGGTGCTGCCTACTTCTCTGCCAACAGACCAACCTCAACTGCTATTATTATTAACAGTGGTTTATAACACAGCATGGTGAATTCTCAAATCTGATTGGTTGGATGGGTATTGATTAATTTTCAATTACCACACACATTGTACCAGCCAGCGAATCACAGTAGTAAATCAAATCCAAATCAAACTCAAAGAAATTGCTACAGATCACATAGACAACAAACTGCTTCAGGTTGAGGACCAAGACCTGTCCTCATTAACCGTTACTTAATATGACTATGGAAGGTTTCAGTCATGCGATAGGATTGAGGAGCCAATCTCTAAATGCATGGAGGGTGTTTTGTGACAATATTCAATAAAGATGTCATTTATAATTATAATTTAAGCTGTCATTTAAATGATTATCTGGTCATTTATGTTGCTGTTTCAATGATTATTTAAATTACTATTACTATTTAAACTATTTTAAATACCAGCAACCATTAAAATCATCAAAGTCACCCATCAAACTCAGTGACCTTTTCAAATGTAAAAAGAATAGATGAAAGTCTATACATATGCTCACTGAAGTATGATCATATCATGATATGATCAAGTCATAGCTGTGCAGTGCTGTGGTCCTCATTCTGTGTGACTGCTGACCCCTTGTGGCCAGAGTGTGCTATTGCACACAATTCCCACTCCTCTGCTCAGACCCTGTCTTCTGTCCCCACAGGCGGTTCCCTGTGGAAGAGATTCCAGAGGATGAGCAGGAATGTTCAACCTGGCTTCACACATTGTACCAGGAAAAGGTCACATTCTGCCCCCTTTCTTCATTATTCATAGGCTTAATGTCTCATACACCCACACACATTTTCCACATCTGTTGTGCAGAATTAGAGGAAGTGAATGTAATGTCCTTGATCAGTCTGCGCTGTTTAATGGTATTTTCTGGAGGCACAAGTGATCTTTTAAAATATAAAGACCCGTTATTCTCAGTCATTTGTGTATTTGTGTTCTTTTGTACAGCTGGGTATTTTATTGCAGTAATTAAGGTTATGAATCTTCCTCGAGAGTCTACTCGCAGGGCTGCTGCTGGGTTTATGGCAACAGAATCACAGTTTGTCTCCTCTAGCCTGTGATTCCTGCCATTATCTCCTTATCATGTCATGTTTTTTCTTCCTCCCATCTTTTCCCCTAGGATGCACTACAGGAGCAGTATATAAAAGAAGGCTTTTTTCCCGGCTCCCCGTTCAAGCCCCCGCGTCGGCCCTGGACGCTGCTCAACTTCCTGTTCTGGGCCACCCTCCTGCTCTCGCCCCTCATTAACTTCGCCTATGGTGTGGTGGTCAGCGGCTCACCCCTTCTCATCATCGGCTTTGTCATCTTCATCATCATAGGTTGGCACTACTTTGTCCTTTCGGTGCAGTTTTGGAATGGGCTGCACTGTGACCTCACATAGTCATCACTATGACATCATACCGACTATGACCTCACAAAATGCAATAACCCTCATGCTTAGGATTGGTTATGACATTACTGTAAATACAGCTGCAACCTTAGGAAACTTACCAGAATTCTGGTCACAATACAGCTGTCCTTCCTGTGGCGTTAAAAAGTAATTAATCAAATCAGAATGGTGTCATTTCAGCCCCTTCTACCTCCTGCATTTAATCAACAATTAAATGAGAATATTTTGGAGCTTGGTGAAAGGTGGCAGAAACTTGCGGAAGATGCAAAAGTCAAAAATATATAGACAATTCTGAAAATGATTTGGATCGCATAAAATGATATATAAATGTCGGTGTTATTTAATAAATGTTAGACTAAGTACATACTGTGTATTTAATATTAAAAGTTATTTTTGGTCTAAAAATAAATATGTAACTCTATATTAACTCTATAATATGCTCTATGTAGCTGCACATCTTTGCAACCAGTTTCACTTTCGTGTTTCTGTCTTTGTGACCGTGGAATTTTCCGTTTCTCCCTGTAACTTATAAACTTTTGGTTCCGGTAATTTTGCATATTAAATTATGTGTCCGAAACGTAGTGCTCACAATGCTTCTGAACGTTTTCCTGAGAGGAAGAAGACTGTGATGACTGAAAAGGCAAATGGGTTAGATATGCTTTTGTAGTGGAAAGTCTGCAAGTGTGATAGTGTTTGTTTAGCTGGAAAGTTCAGGTCCAGAAAATACAAATCCAGGCCAAGATTTTGTTTCAACCAGCCAGTTCAGTATAAGGAGTCAAAGTCACAGAGTACACAACTGGTTGGTTGAAACAAAACCTTGGTCTGGATTTGTACTTTCTGGAGCTGAACTGTCCTCCTCTAGCAATAAATAGAATTTGTATGTTATCTGTAAGGCTAGAAGATTGTTATGGGTTGAGATTAGGGGTGCCCAAGTATTATTCTTGAATTTTCACATTCGTGGGATTTCCCGCCCCAAACCCTCACAAATGTGAAGGGGGTGACTGTACTTTGCTGCACCACCAAAATGTCCTGGTGGTCAAGTTAATATGTGACCTAACAAACAACCTGGCTGTCACATAAATTGCCAAACGTCTCAGATCCCACTTAACAGGTCTGCTGGATCATGGATTAACCAGATTATTAGGCTACAGTATCCTTGTATCCAAAATCAAAATTCAGGTAATTCCTAATCCAGCCAACAACTGAACCACATAGAATGTAGCTGCTCTAGTCATTTTAACCTGTTTTCCTCGCTGACACCTTGTCTGCTAATAAAGAAATGGTCTAGTTAATGTAAAAGTAACTACTGCACAGCTGCAGAATCGTACTCATTGTTGATATTGATTCCAAAGCAACAGCGCAGTTGAATGAGCTCTATCACAAACGAACACAATGGCTGCCAGAACGCGGTCTTGACTTTTAATGTAAAGTACATTCCATTTAATTTATATTTAGTCTCCAGAAGGACAGCTGTGAGTAGAGGAGGCCCTGGATGCTGCTGTTGTGTCTAATGAAACGTCTTTGTCTGTCTGTCTGTCTGTCTGTCTCCCCTACCAGCCTCCATAGCAGTGCGCCGTCTCATTGGGGTCACCGAGGTCAACAAAACAGGCTCTAGCTACGGCAACCAAGAGGCAAAGAAGGGGAACTAGAGGCAGGCGGTCGCCATGCCGTGACCACGCGGTCGCCATGCCGTGACCACGCGGTCGCCATGCCGTGACCACGCGGTCTCTGTGTGGTCACAGCCCCTTTTTTATTCTCTTTAAGGGCATGGAAGCACGCTTGGGTTGGGGTTGGGGGTTAATAGTGATTACACATAATTCAGAGTAGTAATAATTATGATCTGCAATGACTTTCTGTAAGCCTGATTCTGTGTGGTTCCATCCACACCAGACATGCCACTGAACTGGCAGACGGACACTGAGGGCGGAGGGGGGTGGGTCTGGCCCCCCCTCCCTGGGGTCACTACCTCCTGGTTCTGTCATCTGTTCACTGACAGAGGGAATGACTCCTCCTGTCTCCACCTGTACCTTCACCACTGGCCAGACAGGACTCAGATTCAGAGTCACAGCTGCTTTTCCCTCCATTATTTTGAACTTTTTTTTGTTCTTTTAAAAATAATTATTGTTGTTTTTGGGGTGGGTTATGGGGAGATGCACGTCTTTGGCCTGCTGAGCCCTCTGTGGTCAAATGTTCCAGCCTGCTACTTAATAGCCTCCTGCGGAGACCCAGCACTCCAGGTTGCTTCCTCATCCTGCTGAGATCCTCCTCTTCCTCTGCTGGCACATGTTCCAGAGCAGGCAGCGAAGCTGGTCTGTTTTCTGTGTTTCAAAATGGTGGTCATGGCAGGTCTGCACATATCATTAACAGAGTGAGGTCACCTCACCTCTCTTGAATATTAATAAACTGTTTGCATAGTTGCGATATTCTGACATGCTATAATAGTCCTGCTTAACAGCATGCCATTGGGGGCTTTTATTTCTGTGGCCTGTTTGTGTATGCTCAGCTTTCCAGCGATTTGATGGTTCTCCTCCATCCCCCCCCCTCTCTATGACATACCCATGAATGCATATATTGTGTTATCTGGCTGCCAGCTGTCTCCCGTTACTCATTTGTTTGACTAACAGCTGTTTTCCCCAATGAGGCAAGACAAAAACAGGTGGAAGAGGTGCCTCAGTCCTGAAATCTGACACCCATCCATATGACTGTGTTAAAGGAATTCCCTAAGAACATGTAGCTGAAGGCAAGAGCGCCCTCTAGTGCCCGGGCTCATGTTCATGTCTATGAATGTGACCCCCCTAGCAAAACAATGTAGTGATACTGATTTTTAATTTTTTTTTCTCCCTCCCTATCCCATGCCAAGCATGCTATCAGCTGTGGCATCATGGGTATTGATACCAGGTGGGCACTTGTGCTATAGTGCCAGTAGGCTTTCACACAGACCTGTCAGTGTCAACTTTCTGCCAGAGGTGTCACTCTCTACCTCATTTGCAGCAAAAGCATCAGGGAACCAGGGGGACTACAGTACCTGGGAATTCTCTTTGGCTCCTGTATTGTGTATCAATCTTTACACACAGGAACCCGTGAAATTTTCCTTCAGATTCCATAATGGCTTTTCCACACTTTCCAGTTTGAATCCTTTTCTCTTTGAGCCCTTCCTGTTTCCTCCTCTGTGTTGGCGAAAGTGTTCAAAATGAAGAGTAGATCATAGTCAGATGCAATAGATAGAGCCATGTTTTCTCTCTCCATCTCCTCCTCTTCTTCTCCCATGTGCTCATGAGAGACTTCAGAGGCTGTACTCTGTTTTAGGAGAAGTTCTTGCTACTGTTCTGGAAAACGACACTCCTAGTGAAGGAACCACAAGGCCGTCAGAGTTAGGAGACACCGTTCCATTGCTGAATGTATAAAAATTTTCATCAAAATTATTTTGCTGTAGCAATAATAGTGTCTGCCTTCTCTTGGTTCAGTTATTCCCCCCCCCGTCGGAGCATTGGAGCAAGTTTGTCTTTTGCCTCCCTCCCCAAATATCATTTAAAACTGCATCATTCTCTCTCCTATAGGAGGTAGATGTTGGTCAGCTCTGACCTGCTAAGGGTATTTCATTAAGGGCTCAGTCCTTATGGGAGCTTTTAGTCACTGGATAACAGCTGAAAATTGTACATAATCATGCGCCACTAACAGGCAGCTTACAACAAAAAAAAACCTTCGTTAATAATTTTACTTGCATTCATTCATTGATATATTTTTTTCTTTGTCTCCAGTAATTCAGTTCATTTTCGGTGAATGACTTTTGTGACACGGCTGGAGCTCCCATCCACTTTGCTTCTATTTGTGTTTCCTGTAAAATGGGGCAATTTAGTGACAGTGGTGGTGCTTTAAAATGAAGCGTTTAAACAAATGTTCAGCACAGGAGTCAGTCACTGCATAACGGTGAAGAGTCCACTGAGAAACACCCGTCTGTTTTCACCTTAGACCATTTATCACCCGTCATGCCAATGAACCAGTATATCAGTAGAGCTGTGATGTGTGCGGAACCATGAGACGCAACGTCTTTGGATGGGGGAAGATGGAGGGTGATGTTTTCTGTTGATTTTGATTGCCAGTGAGCAGGTTCTGTGTGATTAACACTTTCTAGAGGAAAGATCTGTGCAAGCCTGGGCTTGGTGTGTATGCACGTGCGGCAGCCGCTGTAACTCCCCGCGAGTAGCTGCCGGTGAGATGACAGCCGTTTGCCAAAGAGGCTCGCAGCTTCCTGCACTCAGAAAGGATTTTAAAAGTTTAATTCGATAAGTTTCTTCCTAAAGCTGTGTTAAGCTGTGGATCTGTTCTCTAAAAGGCTGGAGAGATCTTGGGGGGGCTTGTCTCTTCAAACTGACCTACCTGCATGTTCAAAAAAATTTTCAGCCCTCTCCGTAATTAATGTGATACTAAATGAACAAACTTTTATGTTAGCATTGGACTGGAATGAGAAGGCTTAGGTTCAGCTAAAAGTCCCACCGTTACGCCCCTCAGGTATCTGAACAGCCTTCCGTTGACATTTGTCCTGATGAGTAACCTGGATGAAGCAGAGAGAGATGTAAGCGTTACCTGTGTTATACTAGAAGTTTTTACTGAAAACTTACTTTAACCACATAGAATTCTTTGTTATATATATATATATTCTTTTGAAAATATAAACTATTATAGAGAACAAACTTTCATATTTTAGTAACTGACATAACTGTATTTGTTTATTAAATTCAGAACATTAAAGAGTAAATGACCAAATCGACTGACACTTTACGTCAGAAAAATGTCATGCGTTAATCTTATGTTGCTGGTCAGTTATCTTGAGTGCACCTCCTTGGCAAAAGGATTCTTTAAAAAATGAAACGATTTGAGACCTAGAATAATCTTCGTATGACTGGTGAGAGGGATTTAGGATGGTGCACCAATTAGGGCCATCTGGCTACAGTGTAAGGTCCAGAGTTGTGTTCGGAAACCAGAAGTGACTGGCAGGCTTCCTCCGGCATAGTGGTCACATGTTATTGAGGTGACTCACTTTCCCTGAGTGACCCCACCCCCACCTTCCTAGCAACCAGGAGCCCGCCCCCCGAGCAAGTTTTTTTTTGGGGTGGGAGGCGCCAACAAGAAGTCTCATCGAATTAATGCAAAGCGGCTTGAAGCCAAAATAGAAAACAATCTTGTCACTTGTCAAATGGAAGAAGAGGATACAGCCCTCTATGAAAAATCAATGGGACTTACGCATACACTTAATGCAGTTAAAACGGTTTGATTTCAGTTAGACTTTTAATGAATCTATAAACTCGTATCTTCCTATGTGAAGAGTAAAAAATTATGCCTGATGTACAAATGTAACCAATTATATTTTGGCTGCCTGGGTGGTATTCTTTTTTGTTATTATTTTTGCATGATTTGCGGTAATGTGTGATAACATTCAGGGATTTGCTTCCTAAGTGGCTGCACAACAGGTTCATCTGCGCCATGGGACACGACTTACATTGTACGTGCGCGTTTTACCCCAAATGAATTAAATAAAACGACTTCCTAGACTAACGCAAACAGCTGCTTTTTTCCTTTATGAATTCCAAGTTTCCGGACTGAAAAGAAGGGTGACGGTATTCATTAAGACCATAACACATTTACAGTACACTGAGATTTTTGTGCTTACCTAATTAGGCAACGATTATATCATCATATTGTGCATTGATTATAAAGTTGGTTTGGTTCGACAATGGAAAACTATTTCACGATATCGTATCGTAAATATAAATTCAATCACATGGAACTGCAAGAACGGAACGAATTTTTTTGAGGTGCAAATCATAGAACAATAATCTTCAGCCTGACATTAACTTAAAAAAAACACTAAGCATTAGTTGTGATATATTTTAAAAACGCTTCGGTGTGTATGTGCAACAGAAGCTCACTAAATTCCGGCTTTATTGCCTTAAGGCAGGGGTAATAATTTTACCCAGAAAGGGCAGTTGTGTGTCAGGGTTTTTGCTGCAATTCCCTAATTAAATTACTAATTAGACTTCTGATTGGCTGAAGAGTCCTCAGACCTTGGTTTGAACAGGTGACCTACACATTATCCCAAAAACCTGCATAGGCACTGGCCCTTTGAGGATAGGACTGCCTACCCCTGTCTTAAGGCTAGGAAGACCTACAGCAAAAATGTTAGTTACTATATACCATTATCGACTTCCCCTCTACTGTTATATTCTTATGCGTAAGTAAGTAAATTTGAGTAACACTACCCTATCCTTTCTAGTTGCCTCATATTCCGATTTCTATCAATTTTGCTCCAGTAAATGTGGTCATTGAACAATATGTCCATGTTTCTGTATTTTTCTGAAAAGAGTACATACTATTCCTAAGACCCCCGAGTAACCGACAAATATGCAGTGTAGGTATTCATGCAAATTTGTTTAAAAGAACATATAAAAATCAGTCATAAACGATATGAATTTATGACACACCACCCCTTTTAGGTCTCTGCCAAATAGAAGGATGATTTTTTTTTTCAATTTCCTTTAAGAGATAGAAAGTGTACCGGAAGTCGTCATCACATGATGGATATACAGGAAGTAGATGGAGAAAGGGCCCGAGCGTTACTGCATTAGTGCGTTAATAATAACAACAGTGATTTAGTTGACATTTACATGGAGGGCTATTGCTGACAGTCGGAGTCCATGGAGTCTCATGAGGAGAAGCCAATAATCTACACAATGGAAAACAAGCCAATTGTAACGTGTGAGTATTTCGGTGCAGCTTTAGCCCAGCTAGCTAGTGCTTTGTGACACTTTAGGCTTTGGGTATCGTCGACCCTCCGCTGCAGTGTGGCCGTCCACCTGATAATGACACCAGACACCGAGAGAATGTGCTGGCTTAGGGGGTTACAGGGGCCGGCTAGCGAATATTGGCGCTGTAATGGACCGTAAAGTCTCTGCACCTGTACTTTAAAGACATATTTCTTTTGGTTGCCATTGCGCTGTAGTTTCGTCTGCTGACAGATTGAATGGCACTTATTTAATACTCCGTGAAGTGACTAAAAAGCTGAGGCCGTGTGTACACACCTTGAGGTGGGTACAGCGGCTTCGAGTACGGTAGTTAGCTTTGTATTTAACCAGCTTTCGGTCCTGCTAGTAATGTTTCCCAGGAATAAAGAAGTATAGTGTCCCCCAAGCTAACGAGACGTTCACCTGGCTATTTAATACGTTGCCGTACGGCTATCTGCCTAATTTGCCCCTTAACCAAGATACCTTCGCTGCTGCGAAACCGCATTTGAGTAAGCCGGTTCCCCAGCTTGGCGATACGTTTGTGAAGTCAAGCGTCCAGCTTTTCCTCTGACGTTGCCCAGGTATGATAGGAGGCCCATGGGCAGATTAAGGAGTATCGGATCGAATCTTCGTAACCTGCCGAAAAGGAGAGCCGTGCGAGTCATCATAAGGGAAAGCTGACAATTCACGACGTTTTTGTTTAAATGCGATGCATCATACTGCATTGCACTTTTTAACCACAACATGAAAGCAGAGCCGTGCACATTTAGCTGTCGTCAGGTGTGCTGGTAGGTCGAGGGTCACGCCTGCTAGCCTCGAGATCGGGGTGTCTCTTTTGTAACATGTCCCCTGACTTGCCTTGCTGGTGAATATTATCTTGTTACTGTGGTGTGAAGACAAAACCTCTCCGCAGCTTCCCATTTTTAATGCATGATTGCAACTTCCCTTCAAGTGTTTTTCTTTTTTATTAGCCTGCTGTCAAATCGGAATACGCTGTCACTTTGCACCCCAGCTTTAGCTTTTAGGAGACATTTTTAGTAACTAAGATTAAGGGTAAGTCCAAAAAAAGGACACACATTCGTTTGTCTATACCACGTGACTAAGTCAGCTAGTTCCAACTAAGGATGTAAATAATAATCGATACTTTTATTGATCCTCGTGGGGAAATTCTTTATGTCTCCCTCAACTTGCTCCTTGTAGAGTTAGCTGTCCGCGAAGGGCAGCCACCCGTACCAGTGCCCAGGGAGCTGGGGGTTAAGGGCCTTACTCAAGGACCCACAGACGTGCTGAAGCTGGGTTTGAACCGGCAACCTTGTGATTACAGGCACACAGGCTTAGCTCTCCATGTGAGGTTGTAAGAGGCCAGGGGCAGCTATGATTAAAGATGAATTTTATTGATCCCAGGTGGAGATTCTGGTGCACACAGCAGCAAGAACATAGAGCACAGATGAACATACATATACTGCCAAACAAAGTAAATGTAGTGCAAACAGATTTAAAAAGTACACAAATAAATGAATTATTCTGAAAAACAGAATGTGATTCTAAAAGTCAGCATGTAAAGGTAAGAGTAGTAATTATGTGCCAATATATTGCGTGCAGCTGGAACAGAAAGCAGCAGGTTGTATTTTAACAAGGTGGGATGGTGTGTTATGGCTGTAGAGTGGGAGTGGCACATCTAAGGAGGAGGTGTTATGGCTGTAGAGTGGGAGTGGCACATCTAAGGAGGAGGTGTT
>JAODJU010000035.1:1277045-1291170 GCA_026776725.1 Gnathonemus echidnorhynchus
CCCCCCCCCCCCCCCCCACACTCAGTCTTCTTGACCCCCCAGACCACCCCTGCTGCTGTACATACTTTTTATACATATATAAATAAATATATATAAATAGATATTATTTAAAGTAACAAATTGCTGTACTGTGGAACTGTAGGTTGCAAGGTTGCACCAAAGGACAGCTATGAGGACGTGAGAGAAGGGTGATGGTGAATGAAGTCCGTTGGGGGGTGTAATGTCACTTTGTGGAGATGTTCTGTTTTCCAGCCTTTTTAGTTGACTGGTTTCTTTGCATTTTCGTTGTGTATGGGTGCATTCTTTGCCTTATTGCTCATCATATCTGTAGTAAAAGGGTGATTTTTTTTTTCCTCCATTTTTAATCCAACTTGCCCAATATTGACTGTGACAATGACGCGTCTGTGAAGAGTGTGACTTCAGTTCTGTCATTCTGAAATACACTGTGCCGTGGCGCTCTGCTGTTGTCATCACCCTCGTAATCCTGTTGCTGCTGTCATCTTTGCCGGCTGTTATGGACCCTGTGCACGTGTGACATACTGGAAAAGCTGAGGGCCCAATGGGCCCCGTCCATCTCATTGATGTAATGCGTTCCTGTATTCTGTGTCTGTGATCACCAGATGGTACTACCTTTGTTTGATTCTAAGGATGATGTCGCCCAGCTGTTGCGTGTGAGTGTGTGGGCGTGTGCATGTTTTGGCATCATGCTGTGGGGAATTCTGGGAAAATCCATGATATGACAAACTGGACGTTACTAAAGACCATAGAGTCCAAATAGTTTTTCCTCCCTCCAGTTCATCATACATACAAAAAAATCACCAGCATTCTTTAAAATTTCTATTGCAGGAGCTTCACTAAACTGTCCGTGCTTCTCTTTGTGCAGATGGATCTTGTGGTGATTGTCAAGCTCTAGTATTTATGTAAAATTGATCTGAAATTGGACGCTGCGAAGAAAAACAGAAGAGCTATGAAAACAAGTGCTCTCACTTATGCTGTCAGTCTCAATTATCCACTTTTTCTTCATTTTCTTTTTATTTTGAGCATTTTTTGTAAATACTTTAACTGGAAATTAAGTTTAAAGGGAGGGGCTGGGGGTTGGGTTCACAGCTGAGTAATAAAAGCCTGCTGGTATTTTCATGTCTACTGTGGGGAAAACAGAGAGACAAGAAAAACAAACCATATTTTCACATTGTTTTTGTAAATTTAGTCCATTAGATTACAGAACCTGAGATTGTATTCAGATTGTTTAATTATTTAAATTTAAAAAAATGTAAGCATTATACAGTTTAAAATATACCTATGTTTTAAAAATTCAGCGTGCGTGTCATTTGTTCTTATAAAGTTGGAGGGAGGGGGTTGCAGAGGGATTGTCTATGATTTTCCTAATCCTGGGGGGTACCTCCGTTCCTCTGGGAGTAATGCGTGCACTCTTGTCTTCTGTAACTGGGGTGTTACTTCAGATTACGGTAGATCCGTGCCCGTTCCGAGGGTAGTCATGCAGGATGCTCTTCCTTCCGCTAGGGGGCTCACCGGTTTCTCATCACAGTATCAGTATTCCGTAACCCGGACGTACACGGTATCCAGCATGTTCTCCTACCCACGTGTGTAGTTACGTTTTCTGTTGCGGAGCGTCATGTAAACTTCTACTATCGACTTTTAATGGATTATGTTTAGTTATTAGATTTGTTATATTTAGAGTCCATTATGAAATTTGCGTACAAAGTAAGTTTCTGGTATCCTATCGCTTTTGCTAAGATATTTTATTAACCATAATATGTGTTATAGTCGGGAATTTGTTTTTACTTTATTATAGTAAATGTATCTTAAAATGATTTGCGGTGTTTCGCTTCACCGAGACGTGTGTAACCGATTCTTGGTTTTCCAGTTTTCCAATTTGCTTGGCGCTGTTTATCGCCGCGGAAACCTGAATTTCTCCAAGGATGGAAACACCGTGATAAGCCCCGTAGGCAATCGCGTTTCTGTTTTCGACCTTAAAAAGTGAGTTTACATCAAAATGTTCATGTCTTTTAACATTATCTTATTATACTTAATGAATGGATTCCGTCCAATCGTGAACGTTTTCAGTGATGCTGTTTGAAAGTGCTTCGGTTAAGTGCTTTAATCTTCAAAAAAGATCCTGAGTTTTGTCCTGTGCACTTGATGCTCGTTACTCACATGGCAGCGCTTCACCACCCTGATCACTCTGTTTGTCCGATTGTAACCAACCAGTAACAAATCCGAGACGCTGCCTCTTTCCACCTCCAAGAACATAACCTGCGTTGGTGTCTCCCCGGATGGAAACCTAGCCATACTGGTAGATGAAGGTACCACTATAGCGCCCGTTCCCTCTCTTCTTGTTGAGGAACTCCCGATTATGTGTGGGAGAGTTTAGTGTCAAACTATCAGCATGGTCATACTCTGAAGAAAAATCGTTCCTATTGTAATAAATAAAATAGAAATACGACAGGCGGTGTTAGTTGTATACCACCGAGCCGCTCTGCGAGGCCTGTGACCGGTACGCTGCTGTTATTGCTGCTTGCCGCCTGCATCTGACGCAGCTACGACGGACGTATTTTTCAGACGGAGCCGCTCTGCTCATAAGCCTAGTAAGCCGAGCGGTGCTACATCACTTTCATTTCCACAAGCCTGTGCACAGCGTGAGCTTCTCTCCGGACGGCAGGTACGTTTCTTTCCTCTCTTCATTTGCATTAATTTATTCAACAGACGCTTTGTTCAAAGCAAACGTACAAGTGAGGCAGAGGCAAAATGATTGTAAGACTGCCTAGGAGCCAGCTTAGCTACAAGTGATGCTAGGCTAAGCTTCCAACGAGTGACCAGGAACAAGTGCAAGATAGCTGCGGGAACTAAGTCTAAGGTCAAAATATAAGATCACGGTATCCAGTATTGCTAAGTGATGTCATTTTCAAGAAAGACAGTGAGCTAGTGTGGGTCACTGATAGGATGAGGTTAGCTGAGGTGTCCCAGGAAGTGATGTTTTACAAGTTGTGAAGGTCTTGATGGCAGTCTTCAGATGTTGCTGGGTAGCTCATTATCATTGAGGGACCACATATGGGGAAAAAAAAAATAGTACGTGATTTGTTTTCAGACGCTGGAAGACTCGCCAGGCAGCAGGATGGAGCCGCGGGCACCTGCTTAATTACCTTTCCTATCTTACTGTGCAGGGTCTTTGTACCGGTGTGCTTATTTAGGTGTTCCCTTACTCTTCAGTAGGGAAGTTTGATTTGACTGTATTGGTGTTTGTGGAGCTTGCATGTTCTTCTCTTGAGTGTCTGTGTCTGCATCCTACAATGGACTGGCGCCCCATGCAGGCTGGTCTCCCGCAGTAGTCTTCAGGTTCACCGTGGTCCTGCACTGGATGGGCAGTAATGGAGGGTGGATGATTGTATGTATTGGGAGGAAATTCTGGAGTATGACGTTTATCGCCCTCGTCTCCCTCTACAGGAAATTCGTGGTCACAAAAGAAAATGTGGCCCTTATGTACCACGCCCCTGGGAAGACGAGGGAGTTCAATGCCTTCATACTGGACAAGAGCTACTACGGCCCATACGACGAAACCACATGCATTGATTGGACTGACGATTCCAAGTGAGTGGCTTGTGGATGCTTCTGTGACGTTTTGGCTGTCACATCTTTTATTACTCCACAGGCAGTCAGCAAGGTCACCGTATATACTGTACAATACAGTACAAGATAAGACAAGTAAATTCTGATGTGTACAGGTACTCCTCACTTGACCTACTTGTTTAGTGACCGCCCAAACTTACGACCAGTCGGTGTTGTACGCTGTATGAGGACTTTGGCCCTGTTGACGTCAGCGTGGTGTGTCACTGTCGAGCATCTCGTCTCGCATCACCCTTTCTCAGTCTTGTTGCCACAGTCGCTCAGCTTTCACTACTCTGGTGTTTGCAGTCTTCAAGACCACATATTACGTCTTTAAATGTGTACTTTATTGTGTATTCTAGTACATGTCAGCAAAAAGGATTATGATAGAAACGATTACCTGTATTTACAGTAATTATCATCCTTTTAGTGTATTTGACAGTATTTAACCATCTACTACATGGTATTGACATAGGACAATTAGTTTTAGATTTTTGGGAGTGATAGTGTAGGTGGCACTTCCTAAATGGCCTCCCTAAACCCATGGAAGGTGCATCTGTAACACTGACTTCCTCCTTGCCACAGGTGCTTTGTGGTTGGCAGCAAGGACATGACGACCTGGGTGTTCGGAACCAAGCGCTGGGCCAACCTTGTGTACTACTGCCTGGGTGGACACAAGAATGCTGTTGTGGGCTGCTTCTTTGAGCAGGACAGCTTGGATGTGAGTGCCCACCAGGGGGAGCTGTCACTTTGTTTTCTTTTTTTAATTCCCTTCTCCGTTCCGTATAAGTTTCTGATACTCAGTAATGTGTGTATCAGTTAATGTATTTTATAGATAAATGCATTATGATAATCAACTAGGATTTTTTATTTGTGAGAGTGTATGTTTATCCATGTACTGTTTAAGACGGTGCTGTAGGAGATTGTGCTCATTTACAGATGGACAAATGTTCCTGTGTGTCCCTGTAGCTGTACACAGTGAGTCAGGATGGGGCCCTGTGTGTTTGGGAGTGTGACACCGAACTGGACGGCTTGCTGCCCGAGAAGCCCAGAGAGGCTCAGCTACAGGAAACGGTTGAGGAAGAGGAGGAGGAGGGGGCTGAAGGACAGACTCGAGCTGAGGTCATCCGTGGGAAATCTGATGGGAACAAGCAACAGCAAGGCAGCAGGATCGTCCGCTATAAGCGCCTTGGCAAGTAGGTGACATTCCAGCCTGGATTCTCTCTTATTTCCCCACCTGGGGGCCACGACTCATGCAGAAGGCTTCCAGGGTGTAGTATTAATCGTCGTTTTCTCTAGCTGACAGCTACATGAACCTTTTGTGCAGGTAGTACAAAAAGATTGCATATAATCACAATCACAGAAATATTAAGTGTATTTTTATAGACCAATTAATTATTTTCCGTGTGCCCTTATGGTCCATGCAAGGGTAAATGTTGTGTTTTTTGTCAACACTTGCGTCCGTGTGGACTGTGTGTGCAGCCCACATTTTGTTGTCATGCAGACATTTTGCACAACTGTACATTTGCACGGAAATTGACACGGTGTTTCCAGTAGGTGTGTATAAACTAGGCTTGTAAAGAGTGTATAAACTAGGCAGTTAAACTTCATTTCCTGGGCACTTTGTGTTCTTTAGGTACTTCTTTAACAAGGAGGGTGATTTCAATGACTTGACAGCCACCGCATTCCACAAGAAGACACACGTACTGGTGACTGGGTTTGCTTCTGGAATCTTCCACCTGCATGAGCTCCCAGAATTCAACCTGATCCACTCACTCAGGTTAGAGCCCCCCTTCTTTCAAAGCCAGGGCCCAACTGCTGTCTACCATGGGATTTGAGCTGGTGACCTTCTGGTTTGCAGACTCTAAGCCACACATGGGGCATTGTAGCCTGGGTATGGATGCTGCCTTAGGATGAACGGGCAGTGCAGGGTTCCTGTCATATTCCTCTGTGTGTTTCAGCATTTCAGACCAGAGAATCTCCTCCATTGCCATCAACTGCACAGGAGACTGGATAGGTTTTGGCTGTTCAGGTAAGGCGAAGAATGGGAGGAGCCAGAGACTGAACACACATAATCCCAGGTGTATTGAACGTCTCTGGTTTGCTCTGACTCATAGGACTCACATGGCAAAGTCACCTGGTCACTGTGGGCTGCAGGCTGAGCGTGTGCGTGTGTGTGCGCGTCATTTTTACTAGGCATGGGCCAGCTACTCGTGTGGGAGTGGCAGAGTGAGTCCTATGTGTTCAAGCAGCAGGGACATTTCAACAACATGGCGGCCCTGGCCTACTCCCCAGATGGCCAGTATATCGCAACGGGAGGGGATGATGGGAAGGTAAGGAAGTCCCCCCCACCCCTGTCTCGAACAAGTCACGATTGTACCTTGTGTGCTGCAGTTTTCAATCAGAGGTTGACAGGCATATGTAATTAGTACAGTGTGTGGAGGGCGATGGGTGTATGCAGGGCGATGGGTGTATGCAGGGTGATGGGTATGTGGAGGGCGATGGGTGTATCCAGGGCGATGGGTGTATGCAGGGTGATGGGTATATCCAGGGCGATGGGTATGTGGAGGGCGATGGGTGTATCCAGGGCGATGGGTGTATCCAGGGCGATGGGTGTATCCAGGGCGATGGGTGTATGCAGGGCGATGGGTGTATGCAGGGTGATGGGTGTATCCAGGGCGATGGGTATGTGGAGGGCAATGGGTGTATGCAGGGCGATGGGTGTATCCAGGGCGATGGGTGTGGCGTGTTCCAGGTGAAGGTGTGGAACACCACCAGCGGCCTCTGCTTCGTCACGTTCCTGGAGCACACGAGCAGTGTCACCAGTGTCACCTTCAGCCCTCGCGGGTTCGTCGTCGTCAGCGCCTCCCTAGACGGCTCAGTGAGAGCGTTCGACCTGCACAGGTGAGCTTCCTTTCGCACACGCAGCCGCTGACATGGTCGGGGGCGTGGCTTGGTTCTGATGGGCCGTGCCTCCACAGGTACCGTAACTTCCGCACCTTCACATCGCCACGGCCAGCCCAGTTCTCCTGCCTGGCTGTGGACTGCAGCGGCGAGCTGATCAGCGCTGGGGCCCAAGATTCCTTTGACATTTTCATCTGGTCTATGCAGACGGGCCGATTGCTCGAGGTGGGTCTACCTTCCGAATCAGGATTCCAGTGTTAACGCTGGTAAGCCAGTTCATGCCATGGTTGAAATCCCGCCCCCTTCCCCTTGACTGACAGGTGCTGGCGGGTCATGAGGGCCCTGTGAGCAGCTTGAGCTTCAACCCGATGCGGTCGGTGCTGGCTAGCTGCTCCTGGGACCGCACTGTCAAGCTGTGGGACATGATGGATAGCTGGCAGACCAAGGAGACGCTCCGTCTCACTGCCGATGGTAAGCTCCGCCCCCAGAGCCACACTCCGTTTTTGTCCCAAATAAGACTCACTAACTACTATTTTTCTATTTATTAGTCAATGGACTATAGTATCGATTGGTCGATTAATCGTAACGATTAATTCTCCTCCAGAAAACCATATTGACTGTTTCAATGAATTTTATTTTTTCAACACAATCTGTATGACATTGCAGGGCTTTAGATCAGGGGTCACCGACATGGTCGCCCGCGGACCTGTTCTAAAAATAGCACAACTCACCAGTGAGCAGCATCTAAAATTTAATTTTATCCTGTTGCTATTCTTTAATTACGTTTATATAGATTTGAAAATGACAGTATCCAAAAAAAAAAGCATTTAAAAAGTTTATTATACATGAAGTTTAGATAAGTTTAGGAAGTGAAGTAGCTCTCAGTTTCATAAAGGTTGATGACCCCCGCTTTAGATAATGTACACTGGCTTTTCGGCACTATATGAACATTATTTTCGCCCACAATAAATCAGTAGTACGGCTAAAAATATTAATGAGATGCGTATTGTGATCCCCAAAAGTTAGTAATCTGTATAAATCTGAGGTATCCTCATGCTCACCACATGTGACAAGCGATAAACACTGAAGTTGCCATGATCAGCAGCCATATCATCTTTTAAAAGAGGAGATACTGTGGTTAAACCCGGTAAAAGGTGGTGGTGCTTCTGCAGATCCAACACGTTTTTTTGTAAAAATGTTTTTCATTTTAATTTCAGTTCACAGATAATTTTCTTTTATTTCGTATCTTGTTTTCGTTTCAGCTTTAGTTTACAATAACAACACTGGTCCCAGCAAGTCCAATGCACGTGAACGCACCCGCTGGCACCGTCAGTCAGTGTAGAATAAGCCCAGATCTTAGCCTGAACATTTTCACAAACACTTATTCAGTGGAGATTCTAATGAAGCAGGCAGACAATTTTATGGCTTTAATAATGAGCGTTTTTAAGGACAAAAAAAATATTAAAAAGCTCTCCATACTAATGGTAATTTAATAAACATGAACAGACAGCATGGTGGATTTCCAGTCTAGAATATCGCCTGTGTGTTTTCTCTTCAGATGCTTGTGCATAGTGCTAATATCACTCTGATATACTGTCACACTTTGCACAGTGTAAAATCACCTTTTTGTTTTGTGATCATTGAACTACTCCCATAACTACTTAGTGATAGTAAAGGAAAACATTTGTTGTGATGAATTGAAGCTTTTTAGAAATCGTAAAGGTAGTTAATCTTATTAAAATAATAAAAAAATGTTCATTTAAAATATAGGGGCGGCATGGTGGCGCAGTGGTTAGCACTGTTGCCTCATACCCCTGGGACCCGGGTTCGAGTCTCCGCCTTGGTTACGTGAGTGTGGAGTTTCCATGTTCTCCCCATGTCGTGGGGTTTCCTCTGGGTGCTCCGGTTTTCCCCCGCAGTCCAAAGACATGCTGAGGCTAATTGGAGTAACTAGATTGCCCATAGGTGTGAATGGTGTGTGAGTGAACTGTGGTTCTGTCTCCTTTGTATATGTGATAAAGTGACTGTGTTGATCGATCTTGTCTCATAAATATGCCAGAGCACTGAGGGTGACCTGAATCTGACCTCTCCTAGGCCTGGCTGTCACCTACAGGCCAGACGGCCAGGAGCTGGCGGTGGCCACGCTGGACGGTGAAGTCTCTTTCTGGAACCCACAAACGGCCTCCCAGACGGGCTCCATCGTGGGCCGCCATGACCTTCAAATGGGCCGTAAGGAGACTGACAAGATCACAGCCAAGCAGGCCGCCAAGGGCAAGTGAGTGACCTGCGGGTCGTCGTGATGCTTTTACTCAGCCGGATGAAGGGGCACATACGCTGGTACGGGCATTGGGCTTTAGCTGATGATCATCTCACCAGATGCCCAGGTTACCACTGAGGCTAATGGTGCTAATGCTTATCCAAAGTATGAGGCCCCAGCCTGCTAACTATTGTGCGTAAAGGTTTCCAGGCTTTCAGGCTTTGCGCTCCCTCTGTAGGTCCTTCACCTCCTTGTGCTACTCTGCTGATGGGCAGTGTGTCCTGGCCGGTGGCCAGTCCAAGTTCGTATGCATATACAGTGTCAAAGAGCAGATCCTCGTGAAGAAGTTTGAAATCTCCTGCAACCTGTCTCTGGATGCCATGGAGGTCAGTTTCCTTGATCTTCTTGATGCTTGCTGGGTATTAAAGATGAGTGGTTGGGCCATGGACCAAAATAGCACAATACAAACTCTCACATTTGATTTTATCATTGATTTAGCGACGACGCTACAAACTGTAGACTGATGGACAGCAAGTCCAGGCATCGTCCCGGGTAGTTACTGGAATGCAGTATTGGCAATTGGGATTGAGTCCTCATTTGGAGATGGCAGAAGCTCACTAAAACCCTTGTGTATGACCTCTAGGAGTATCTGGACCGGAGGAAAATGACAGAATTCGGGAGCTTGGCACTACTGGATGAAGGGGTTGGAGACGGCGAGACGGTGGCTGTCAGCCTTCCAGGGGTCCGGAAAGGTGCTCAAGGGGCAATCTGTGGTATTGGGGATGTCTGTCTAGCACAGAGTCATAGTTTTATAAAAATGGCATCTAGTTGAGATGTTTTAATCACTCTGTCATTCCATTAAGTATTTGTCCATGGGTCATTGTTATAATATGATGTAATTGCACTGATGGGAGAGGTTAGGCCTTACTGACCCCGTGCAGTGATTGTGCAACAATGTCATTCTGCATTTGGGATGTGACTCTGCTTTTGTGACATCACTGTGACGCATGATAGGCCGTCCTTACACAGTGTGTGTCCTCCGCAGGAGACATGAGCTCTCGGCATTTCAAGCCAGAGATCCGAGTCAGTTCCCTGCACTTCTCCCCTACGGGTAAGTGTCACGTAAACTCACCAGTTATACCAATTTCACGTGTTTGCTTGTTTCCCCTTAAACCCATTCATCATCTACACCTACACACCTTATAGGTGATAAATATGAGAAGCACGTTGCTTTTGTTTTGTCACATTTAGCAGTTGTGAAATTTGTGTTTATAGCATTTGGCTGATGTTCTGCAATTCAGTACCGTTCAGACAGTACAGAGGTGCCACAGTGCAACAGTCAGTATGTACTGTTTTAGTCTCTGAATCATTTGCTTCATTACTGTAGTATTCTGCGATTCATTCTTTGTTTGGATAGGTTGCCATTCAGATTCAATTTAGTCTGTTCAACATGATCATGGTCAATAAGCCACAGCTCAGTCTTGTCAGATCAGTTAGGAGTTTAGCTAAAGTAAAAGTCTACAACCCCGGTAAACCATCTCTGATTCAACCCTCAGGTCGCAGCTGGGCAGCCACCTCCACCGAGGGCCTGCTGATCTACTCTCTGGATGGGGGGTTGGTGTTCGACCCCTTTGACCTGGACTTGGACGTGACTCCCACCAGTGTTCGGCGTCAGCTGCACCAGGCAGCGTGGACAGTGGCCATTGTGCTAGCCTTCCGCCTGAATGAGAGAGCCCTCACCCGGGAGGTGCTAGAAGCTGTGCCGCATGACCAAGGTGAGTACTCACTGTGTGGGTCCTGTGTGGGAGATCGCGATGGGTCCGGTGAGGGCGTCCCCGGGTGAGCGCCATGGGTCCTGTGAGCGCGTCCCCGGGTGAGCGCCATGGGTCCTGTGAGGGCGTCCCCGGGTGAGCGCCATGTAACATGACAAAAAAAAAAACCACCCAATGAAACCGTACTTCACCTAGTCCTTCCAATTATGTGCATTCTGACTGTTACCTGAAATGGATGATCTGAATTTCTAAGCCATTATGTTCGTCTAAGATACCTGGGATTCACTTCAATGAGGGTTCAAACATGCGTATATTAATGGATGATATTGTGTCTGTTTCTGCCTGTCAGTGGAGGTGGTGTGTAGCTCACTCCCGGAACTGTATGTGGAAAAGTTATTGGGCTTTGTAGCTGCGGAGCTGGAGAGTTCCAGTCACCTGCAGTTCTACCTCACCTGGGCCCAGCGCTTGCTTATGTTCCATGGACAGAAGCTCAAAGTCAGGTAAGAGTCATGCTGGATCTATATGCACTTTTCTCCAACCACTGCATGATCCTGTACAGCATCATGGGGTGGCTGGAAGCACAGGGAACAGTCCAGAGAACAGCCTGGGCAGGATGCCAGTCCATCACAGGGCTGCACACACTCACACACCTAATTTCATGCCATTGAATTGTGGGAGGAAACTGAAGTAGGAGAAATCCTGTGCAGTATAGGGAGAAGATGCAAACACTGCACCCAGACCTAACCTTAACCATAAGTAACCAAACAAAATACAAGTCTGTTTGCATTTGTAGTTTTTTGATTGCAGTCAGTCACATTTTGATAAAATTGATTTTTCTCCTTGCGGGGACCAAAAAATAGTCCCCACAATGTCAAAACCACAGGTCAGCTGGACTCTTATCACTGTGTTTCGGCCTCCAGGTCAGGAGAGATACTACCGACTATCCAGTCCTTACAGAAAAGCATCCAGAAGCACTTTGAGGATCTGTCCAAGCTGTGAGTACACTCAGGGTCACAGCTCATGTTTGTAGCTGCACAGATTTACTTTGGTAATGTTGGTGCGTAAGGGTGCCTTGTTGGTCAAACAACTGGATTTTTTGACTAAAAAAAAATAAAAATCAGTAAATAAGCTGATGGAAGTATGGAATAAGCTTTCACAGTATGGAAAGTATGCAGTGGGAAATGTTTCAAAAAACAATTGCAGTTACAAAAATTGCAAGTCAACAAATAGCAATTGAGCCATTTGTGTCCCTTGTGCAGCTGTGACTGGAACATCTACAGTATCCGCTATGCAGAGGCCCTGTCCAAACAGAGGGGCCTGAAGAGGGCAGCATCAGAGCCAGCTAGTGACGACGAGAGGTCAGAAGTGTCAGACCATATGAGCGAGCCGTCCCTCGAGGAGACTGACATGCTCAACTAGGGACCCTCAAAGCTGGAGAATGCCATTCTTGCATATCAAGTCCCATGTGTCGAATAGCAAAAGATGTATTGAATAATGTTAAACAACATGCTTAGAGTCTAAAAGTTTTGGCTGAACAGATGAACTGAAGGGGCCAAAATCTGGCACATTGTCTGCATCGAACCGCAGTGAGTCGGCTTTTGCACCTCAGAGCCATGCTAGTGCATTGTGGGAAATAAAGTGACTGACAGGTGACTCTGACATGTAGACCGTGCATGTCAACTTTTTTTTATTTTGGACAGAAACTTGTTTTGGGATTTATTTGTCTGGATTTTTTTTTTTTTTTTTTTAAGTATTGAATTTTGTGTACTGAAGCTCAAACATTATTTGTGGGTTTTAATAGTGTTGCACCAATGCAGTTGAAACGGGCATGAGACCGGTAAGACCCTTTATGTAATGGTTGTTGCTTTTGAATTTCGTGGATTGCATAGCAAACATAAAAACAATACTTGGCTTTAAGAAAAGATGATTTGATGGATGGGGTGAGCAATTTTTATTACTTTTATAAATTTATTTAGCAGACATCTTTATCCAATGAGGCAGAATCAGCCAGTCCCTGGAGCATTTGGGGATTAACTAAAAGGCATTAGGGTCCGATGGTGAAATCATTACGGCAACGCTGAAATTCTAAAAAACAACCTTCTGACCCCAGGCACAGTGCCTGAAACACACTGTAGTCACCAGCAGATGGCAGCAATAGTAGCTGTAGGTAGGATACAGACTTACCACATGTATCTTTTGGCCGGGACTGGAACTGGCCCCTATGGTACCTCCCACTCAAGGCAAAGTGAAATCGGCTGGCAAGTCGGCTCCCCCTCAGAAGTTGGTGCCCTAGGCGGCTGCCTATAGGATTGACTGCCACCGCTTTAGGTTTAAAAGAGGGATCTGATTGGAAGCAGATTAAATGCGATGGTGTAGGAAGGAGGGTTTTAGGTTTATGGGGCACTGGAAGACCTTCTGGAAGAGGTGGGACCTGTTCAAACCGGATGGGCTGCATCTGAACCAGAGGGGAACCAGTGTATTGGGGAGGTGTATGTGTAGAGTAGTTGAGGAATGTTTAAACTAGGGACTGGGGGGGCAGGGAGGTTAGTTAAGAATATAGGAGGGGAGAGATGGAAAGCCCCAATTAATATTAATATTAAAAGTGGGCATTGTAAAAGGTCAACCCTTTGTGGTCTGTATCTAAATGCTAGAAGTATTAGAAAGAAAATTCATGATTTAGAGGCTTTAATATCATCAGGCACAACGTTATATTAATAACAAACATGGATGAGTGACAATGATGGAGAAGAATATAATATGGATGGTTACACGTTGTTCCGTAGAGACCGGATAGGCAAGAAAGAAGGTCGTGTTGCAGTATACCTAAAAGAAAACTTGCAGGCAAGTACAGAAGCTGTATGGATAAAACTAGATGCTAAAAACTCAAATGGCCTAATTGTCGGTTTGTTATAGAGCACCTAATGTAGCTGCAGAGGAAAGCAGAATGTTATATGATGATATCAGGATTATGAGTGATAAAAATGATGTGGTGGTTATGGGTGATTTTAATTTACCTGGGATACAGTGGGACACAGTCTCTGGCTCTTCTGTAAATTAACTTGAGATGGTGGAATTAGTACAGGATTGTTTTTTTTACTCAGTTGGTTAATACCCCTACCAGGGGAGAAGCCCTTCTTCATCTTGTTTTCTCTAATAACCAGGATAGGACTGGAAAATTAGAGGTTTTAGAACCACTGGACAGTAGTGATCATAATATGGTTAAATTTGAGGTTAATTTTAGTGTCCGAAGAGCAAAGTCCAAAATGGTAAATGGACTGCATTTATATAGTGCTTTCCTAATCCTACGAGTACTCAAAGCACTTTACAATACATGCCTCACATTCACCCATGCATACTACACATTCATACACCAGCAGCGGAGGCTGCCTCACATTCACCCATCCACACTCACATTCATACACCTGTGGCGGAGGCTGATCGCACCAAACACAGGAGGCAGTTGCGCAATCATGCCATTCAAAGGAAGCAGTCACATGATCACAGGAGGCAGTCACATGATCAGTCATATGATCGCACCAAACACAGGAGGCAGTTGCGCAATCATGCCATT
>JAODJU010000035.1:1291270-1303524 GCA_026776725.1 Gnathonemus echidnorhynchus
AGCTTGAAACACTGATCACTGAGAATGTGAGCTGGAGCCTAAAGAAAGCAACTACATCAGTTACCTACAGCAGACAGCAGACAGCAGACAGCAGGAGGGGGGTGGCTGGATAGCACAGTGGTTAGCACTGCTGCCTCACAGTCCCAAGGAGCAGCGTTCAAATCCCCCTCACCCCCAACAACTCCCCATGCATGGAACCTGCAGTCAGGTAGTCCCAGGCTAGATTTTAGTCAGGCCATCACCCATACCTTTTCCAAAAGATACCAAAGTACCATGGCTACTGACAGCTTGAAAGACTGATCACTGAGATTGAGCTGGAGCCTAAAGAAAGCAACTACATCAGTTACTTAATAAGAGGGCAGTGGCTAGATAGCACAGTGGTTAGCTCTGCTACCTCACAGCCCAAGGACCAGGGTTCAAGTCCCACACACCAAACTAAGTACTAAGCTTCAGTATTTCCTCCACCACTGACTATGTCTGAAACAAAAAATTGTGCAGTGGTAATTTTTTTTCTGTGGTTGAATACACATAACAGATCAATTATATAAAATATATATATAATACAGAATTATACATAAGTCATGTGTAATTCATGATATTGATCATATTGATTCCTATGGAAGAGTTGCATAAGGGTATCTGGATACTGCCAAATATTCATTTTACTCAACTTGTCCACCCACTGTAGCTCACGCTACCCACCTCAGCCTTAGTCAGCAGGCTGGCAGCCAGGAGACGCCATATTCAGATGGAAACATGTAGAATGTGTGCCTCTGTGTGATACAGACTGAATGCATCCATGCAGACGGATCATCCTTACGCTTCCTTCACTGAAGCACCTCACAGAACAAAGCACTGACAAGTGCAGAAGAGATACCGACCATGTTTCCAAATCTCCATTTAGGCTGGAAAGCTGAAAGAAAAATGAAATATTATTCATTAGCTGAAATACAGAAGTACCAAGACCAAACACTCATGACTGAAATGGCACACAATAATTTCATCTGCACACACATTATATACAAACCGATATATTGACATACGGTAAAGTTAAATTGATAAATTACGCACAGTAAAACAGTACCAATTAAAAATATTGTACATTAACTTGGGACTTTGACATTTTTGCCTAATTTAGATGAGATGATAGAGCAATGAAAAAACTTAATGTGTCCAGGGATGATGGAGCAATGAAAATCATACCTTTTTCTTCATCAATGGATAAAGGAAGAAAAATTTTACAATAAAAAAAAAAAACATTGTATCATGTACAGGTATACAGTTGTGCTCATAAGTTTACATACCCTGGCAGAATTTGATTTCTTAACCATTTTTCAGAGAATATGAATGATAACACAAAAACTTTTCTTTCACTCATGGTTAGTGGTTGGCTGAAGCCATCTATTCAAAACAACTGTGTTTACTCTTTTTATATCATAATGACAACAGAAACTACCCGAATGACCCTGATCAAACATTTACATACCCTGGTGATTTGGCCTGATAACATGCACACAACTTGACACAAATGGGCTTGAATAGCTATTAAAGGTAACCATCTTCACCTGTGATCTGTTTGCTTGTAAATACTAATTAGTGGGTGTGTATAAAAGGTCAATGAGTTTCTGGACTCCTGACAGACCCTTGCATCTTTCATCCAGTGCTGCACTGACGGTTTCTTGGATTCTAAGTCATGGGGAAAGCAAAAGAATTGTCAAAGGATCTGTGGGAAAAGGTAGTTGAACTCTATAAAACAGAAAAGGGATATAAGAAAATATCAAAGGAATTGAGAATGCCAATCAGCAGTGTTCAAACTCTAATTAAGAAGTGGAAAATTAGGGGTTCTGTTGAAACCAAACCACGATCAGCTAGACCGACTAAAATTTCAGCCACAACTGCCAGGAAAATTGTTCAGGATGCAAAGAATAACCCACAAATAACTTCAGGTGAAATACAGGACTCTGGAAAAATGTGGTGTGGCTGTTTCAAGATGCACATTAAGGAGGCACTTGAAGAAAGATGGGCTGCATGGTCGAGTTGCCAGAAGAAAGCCGTTACTACGCAAATGCCACAAAGTATCCTGCTTACAATATGCCAAACGGCACAGAGACAAGCCTCAGACCTTCTGGCACAAAGTCATTTGGAGCGATGAGACTAAAATGGAACTTTTTTGGCCACAACCATAAACGCTACATTTGGAGAGGACTCAACAAGGCCAATGAAGAAAGGTACACCATCCCTACTGTGAAACACGGTGGTGGATCGCTGATGTTTTGGGGATGTGTGAGCTACAAAGGCACAGGAAATTTGGTCAGAATTGATGGCAAGATGAATGCAGTAAGTTATCAAAAAATACTGGAGGAAAATTTGCACTCATCAGCCCGGAAGCTGCACGTGGGACGTACTTGGACATTCCAACATGACAGTGATCCAAAACACAAGGCCAAGTCGACTCGTCATTGGCTACAGCGAAATAAAGTGAAGGTTCTGGAGTGGCCTTCTCAGTCTCCTGACCTCAATATCATTGAGTCACTCTGGGGAGGGAGACCTCAAACGTGCAGTTCATGCAAGACAGCCCAATAACTTACAGGCACTGGAGGCTTTTCACCAGGAAGAATGGGCAGCTTTACCATCTGAGAAGATAGAGCCTCATCCGCAACTACCACAAAAGACAAAAGCTGTCATTGATGTTAAAGGGGGCAATACACGGTACTAAGAACTGGGCTATGTAAACTTTTGTTCGGGGTCATTTGGGTAGTTTCTGTTGTCATTATGATTTAAAAAGAGTAAACACAGTTGTTTGACAATAGATGGCTTCAGCCAACCACTAACCATGAGTGAAAGAAAAGTTTTTGTGTTATTCATATTCTCTGAAAAATGGTTAAGAAACCATAAATTCTGCCAGTAAACTAATGAGCACAACTGTATAACCTATAATAGAGGGTTGGTGAATTTCACCATGTTACAGAATGTACATGCTTGGCTCATGGTTTGAAACTTATGAACCGTTTATTTCTGGAATTTTCCAATTTTCTTTTCAGACTGCAATTACTGAAACCACAGAAGTGGGGGTCCCACTGTATATTTGAATCGTACAGAGCCCAGTTGAATATGAACGTTATCAACTTGGACTTAGATACCCCTCTCGGAAGACTGATTACTTTTGTTTAGCACACTGTGGATAATGCTTGTTGCTCTACATTTTGAAGTATACCTCACAGGTGTTTCATGCGGCCTCAATGAATTTTAATTGTAGTAAGGATGCAGCTGTGAAAGGAAGCTACCATAAACCGCTCAGCGCTAGTAGGGTTTCCCTGCTGAATTGGAGATCACAGGCAGGTGGAGTCCTGTTGATTTGCTCACAGTTTGTTTGTAGATATTGTATATTTTGCATTATACTGTGGTAAGGGAGATAAGATGGTACTTTATTGATCCCCTGAGGGAAATAAGGGTATTGCAGCAGCTCTGATTCTGATAGCAAAAACAGAGACCAACACAGGGAAAGGGGTGGATATCAATTAACGTACAGGTTATTAAAATAATACGGAATGTATCAGTATGGATAAAGCTACAGATAAAAATCAATAAAATCTACAGATTTAATTTCGAATGATAATTATGTTCAGATGGAATAAATTAAATTGCCTGAACGTGCAAACATATGTAGCAGAAAGAGACTGGTAATGTGAGAAAGTACTGCAAGTCGAAACTGTAATGGTGTCCACAGAAACACCATAATGGCTAGCAAGCTCAACCCAGTGCACTGCGGTAAGCCCTGATGGCAGAAGAAAGGAAAGTACTGCAAAATCCCTCATGGAGTCTCTGTGCCATAACAGTCTCATGGAGCAGATGGGAAGTGTTGCCCATGATTGCAGAGAGCTTGATGCACATTTGTTCCTCTCCCACCTCTTCCAGGATGTCAAGAATGATCCCCAGCATAGAAGTAGCCTTCCTTAGGGGCTTGTTCTGTCTCCTAACATGTCCTGCTTTCATGCGGCTGCCTCAGTGCACAAGAGAGAGAATGGCTGTCATCATCACTGATTGACAGAACATCTATAGCAGTATACCAGATACACCAAAACAGCTGGCTCTGTCCCTTTTTGTACAGGGTCTCTGTTGCAGTCCACCCCTGTTCATCTTCCATGTGTACCCCTTGGGAGTTGGAAGTCCACACCATCTCATCACTTTCATTCCTGCTCAGACACTCTGTAGCAGTACATTGTGTGGCCTACAAGTCAACAGTCCAAGACACCAGACAAATCTGTGTCAAATCTGTTCAAGAGCAGATTCTACCAGACCTTTGTCTATCTGCTGGCTGCCAGACAACTTCCACACTATTCTCATGTTTTTCCTCAGTAGCCTTTCCAGTAATGTTCTGTAATTTTCTGTTTGGAGGAACAGGGAAAGCTAATCGTCTCCTCCTGGAACAAAGGGGCATGTAACTTCCTGGGCTGGTTTTTGTTCCCAGTCTAACCAGTGTGTTACATAAAGAGGAAAAACTAATGTTAAAGTTGTTGTTAATGTTTTAGTAAACTGCTACACATTGATTGGCACACTTCAGATTGGACTGGTGCCAATGTGGCCCATTAACTAAAATGAGTTTGACACCATTGACTCAATTGTCATTTCATTTATTACCTTCTCTGCCCTATCTATCTATCTATCTATCTGGTTGGTTGGTTAGTCAGTTAGTTTGTTTAATGACTCAATCAGGTATTGATTAGGCAAACAAGGTGGGTTAATGGTCAAGTCAAAATATATTTTGGTGTATTGGATGGTTGCTGTAAATTCTTGGGTAACTTCAGATGGATAAGCTGACACCACATTTTCTTTGCCTAAAGCTTTTGCACAGTACAGTATATGATATAGTGCAATATATGACAATTTTGGCTAACATTATACAAATGCATGTGAACTGTTGTGGCCATAAACACAGACCTATTACCATCAGAGTTTCTGATATCGTTCTTTTTTTTACGATTTTATATATTTTTTTTCGGCAGCGGCAGTGAGATTTTCTTCGTTCGCCAAGTCATTCGGTCCATAACGCTGCAGCCATGTGATCTCTGCAGTGCGGGGAAACAAAGTCGTTCAATTACCTGCTGCACCTGGGATGCCCGGAGTGGGGTCTGACCCACGCCCCTCACACACCACCTCTCATTAAGCTCTGCGCACTGCTGTCCTGATTGCTGCCTGTATAGATTGGCTCCCTCACAACAAGCAGCATGGCTCTGGTGGATGGGCATGACTGCCATTCGCTGAATCACATTAGTCTCCCTCCCCTGCCACTTCAACAACAACTCCTCAGTGCCTGACCACCTCTCTCTATATGCCAGAGGACAAGTCTGATTAATACGCCATAAGGGAAATCTGAACCCCCAAACAAGCTTTCTGAACCCCACTCCTCTAGATCTCTTTTAGACAAAACTATACTATAACAATACTAAAAACAGTTCCCTTCATAATATTTCAAACTGAAACTATTTTACCACGTCATTTATTATTTTAGTGCTAAAACTGTTGCAGCAGGTAGCAAAACTATCCAAAAACGTTATATCATATGATGATAGTAATTTTAATTTAAGCAGTAGCTTCCATAGTTTTCGTTCCCATTACTAAATTAATAACTGAAGCACATTAAGCAACTGGATTTAAAAGGCCATGTTTTTTGTAACTGGTTACAGTTACAATACAGGTAGTTACTGCAGACTTTAAAGCCAGCAGGTGCTGATACAGTTCAGAAATGAGTGTGTAAGTGCTGTCGTGTGGAGCTGCTGTCAGCTCGTGCTCGTCAATGGTTGCCCTGAGCACAGATTGCATTCAGACATGGAAAGGAAGCATGATGATTTAGTATTGATATGCAGTTAAGATGGATTTATACAAAGATATTCAGCAACATGTGCAGCAGTAACAGCAGTGTTATTTAAGGAACCAGACAAAAATAGGCTATGGCAAGCCAAACTAAAATAGAAGGCCTTTAGTCTAGATATAACCAATGGGCTATCTCTGACATTGGCTGGCAGACTATTCCATGAGCCGGAATCCCTGCATCTGAAGGTTTCACCACTATTAAGAATTAGAATGAGGCCTTCATTCCACAATGTAACATGTAATTTTTGACTCAGCCCCTAGCTAATCAATGTCTCATTGACTTTTTTGACTGATTAAGTTAACTAATTAAGTGAGCTGGTGGTGAAATTTAATGAATACATGGAATTGCTGAGGCGCCACTGAGGAGAAGTGTTCATCTAGCCATCCAACAAGATATCAGTAACTTTTTGTAGAACAGAAGAAATTCTAACTAGTTTTTATTGTGTTACACTTAATTTGCATATGTTCCTATGCTACATTGTGTTTTTGGTTCTCAGCAAATGTGTACTTTCTACCCTGGTAAATAGCTTTAAACATACATATACTATACATATACTGTACCATTATGATTGAAGACTGAGCAAGAACTGTAGAGCAAAGGCAGTATATGGAGGGAATGCAATAAGACACAGGTGAAATTTATGAGGCCATGAGGGGTGGGAACACAAGCTGGAGCTCATCAGTCTTGATTGTTTGGAACATTCGGGAAATTGAGAGAAATCTAGGTGTTCTGACTGCAGGCCTCTGGTGGGGACAAATCGCCTGGAGCTCCAACAGGTACCCCCCCACTCCTGCCCCCAGATGGGCTGAGGATGGTCTAAATGTTGTCAGTGAAACTCCCATATCAGTTTCTGGTCCACAGTGTTGAGGGAATGTAGAAGGAACTTAGGAACACTCCACAGGACCATACCATACCAGACATAATAGTGGTGGGAGCAATGGAGAGACAAGTAATGGTTTTAGCTGTGGGATATGGAACATAGCACTCAACTGTGAGGACAAGTTGGTTGGACACAGGGTTGAATTGGTGGATTGTGTTGATTGGATTGATCTACCATAGAGTGGGATTCTGTGATTCATTATGGAATGGTAGGTCTCTGGTTAAGATCCAGACCCTCTGCTTACATTCCTGCTCCATCTGAACTGGAAACCCATCCTACACTGCTGGTTGGTCTGTTGTTGTTGGTGTGCAGAAAAATAGAAAAGAGCTGCAAAAGCTATCCACCAAACCCTTTGGCACCAAGAGATGAAAGCCTTAGCAGATGGCATAGCCACTGAAGTCTGCCGACTGGGGAGTAGAGGGGCTGAAAGCCAAACTGGCATTCAAAAGCAACATCCCTTGAGGTAGACATCAACTGATTGTAAGCAATCACTGCCCAGAATAGTACCAGGCTGCAGAATAAAATGTTTTCTGACGAAAAGAACCAGATGTACCATTCAGTCTCTTTCTTTTAGTCCATTTGATTTGGGGATGCTATCTAAAGAACAGGCTCAGTGTTGATCTTCAGAGATTCCAGAATATGTTCCAAAATTGAGGAACAAACTGGGGACCTCTGTCTGAGGCAATGTCTGCCAAAACACCATTAATTAGAATGATCTGCAGCATTATAATACTCCTGGTCTCTTCTGCAGATGGAAGTTTTGGCAAAGGAATAAAATGTGGACCCTTTGAGAACTGATCTACAATTACCACCTCGACTGTGTGACCTTGAAATGAGGGTAAACCATTGATAAAATCCATTTCAATGTGTAACTGTGGTGATTAGGAAGGGGCAAAGAATAGATAAATCTAGTACCCTGCTGGTGGACATGTTGCAGACACAAAGTGTACATGCTTACATAAATTCTCATACCTACTTATTCATCTCTAGCAATCTGAACCAACAAAGAAGTAACTTAAAAGTTATTTCAATCCCAGAATATCCGACCATTCACCAAACATGCTCCTACTCAAATATTCAAAAGTACATAGCTTGGAGCATTAATAGTCAACCATCTTAGGTCTCACCTAGGCTGGGATCTGTCTGCTGAGATTGACAAACTGAATGCTCAAGAGGTCAAAGGTAACTATAGTGCATGAGCTTGGGACAGTGGGTTGAGGTTCCTGACCACTCTCTGAAATATCTTGCTGCCAGGATTGGAATTCTTTAAACCAGGATGGTAACAGAGAATGAAATTCGACTGAGTAAGGCTGATGCATGGCCACGTTGGGTAGCACTCTGTGCACCTGATTTGAAGGTCCCCAGTTCAAATCCTGCGGCTAGCTGAGTAATATCTCTGTTGAACCTTTGAGCAAAGCCCTTAACCCCAAATACATTGAACAAGCTTGAACCCCACACTCATTCCTGAAGCATTCACCTCTGTGGAAAAATGGAGTTTTTTTTGTGTTAGGGTGGATGAGAATTTGTTCTGCTCCTGGAAGGCTGCTTGTGTCTCTGAAGTTAGAGGCTACGTTTGGATGACCCTTGAGTTGGAGCTGTCTTGGAGCTGCCACCAAACTGAAGTTCCTTATAAACCTGTGGTAAAAGTTGGTGAATTGAAATAACTGTTGGCCTTATTTCAAGTTGAGTGATTTTAAACCATTGCCATTAGCTTGGACCTTAATTGGGACCATTGCAAGAGGGAAAATTGTGATAATCCAAGAATGAAACACTTACTGTAAGTCGTGGAACTCACAGTTCTCCAGTTTGATAAATGAGCTGGTCTGTTATAGCTTGGAAAGTACCTGGCAGAGCTGTTGGAAGTGTTCCTCTCAAGTGACAGAAAATTAAGAAGTCATGTATATTTACAAAGTCAAACTGGTTCAACATGTTTCTCAGCATATAATTCACAAGACGCTGGAACACCGTACGGGCACTGATAACACTAGAGGGTACCTGTAGCAGCCATTGGGGGTGTTAAAAGCCATTTTATACTTTTCACCCTTCCTATTGTTCTCCAGACTGTATGTATTTTGGATGTTGAGCTTGTAAACGTTTGCTTTCTGCAGAAACTTAAAAGCAGTACACATTTTGTAAGAAAGCCCCAGTTGCATGGGCTCCTGAGCAGGTGGTGGGAATGTGGGAATGTTTTATGAACCTGTTCCCCCAGAAAGGCGGATGTACAGGCAGAATCTTTGACTCTCTCCTCTTCTGATGGCTGCGGTTTTCAGTGCAAATAGCACAACAGGTTAGCCCCTCCAGTCTACTGCCACTATCTCGGCTCAGCAACTCACCTTTAACTTCCTCTGAAAATCAGCATGTCGCATGCTTCTGTGTCCAGTCAACCCTCTGCTGCCAGTGTTCTAAATTCAATGGTGTAGTCAGCCCCTGAATAAACCTATGATGGGATTAATTGTCCATTCCAGGTAGTGAGTTTGAGCTTACAAAAGAGGGGGAGATAACTCGTTTTCTTTTAGACTGAAAGCAGCCCAGGTGTTCAGCACACTGCATGCATAATCATGAATCCCCCCCCCCAAAAAAAAAATATAGCCACAACATTATTGCATCTCCAAGGCATTGTAAATGCATCTGTAACCATAATTGCCTCATTTATTCTCCAATTACATCTAACAGTTAAATTAATTAAATAATCTATTCATTTTTGTGACATAGTGACATCATGCAGTGCTCAAGGCTGATAACATTCCTGTTTAGCTTGCAAAGATGTTAGAATCATACCTTTTCCAACCAAAATGATTCATATTGTAAAAAGCTCATATTTTGGGGTTCATTGCTTAGTGAAACGGTGATGACCCAAACCAATGGAAGGACATTGTTCAAGATTCATGGTTCAAGCTTATTCAGTCATGCACAACAAGTGCAGAGGAATTATTACTCATTCAGCCAAATTCAGTGCAAGAACAATTATCAAGTAATATTGTTCTGCCAGGAAAGCTGTGTAGAGCAATGTGATATGCCACGAGCTCACAAAAAATCTTTCACTTACATTAACTACATGCAATCTCAGCATGACTACATCAAAGCATGCAGGTTAAGAAGAAAAAGTTTTCTTCATTCTTCATTCATTCTTCATTCATTCTACATTCATATTTGGGGTTTCCCACATTCCCACCACCTGCTCAGGAGCCCATGCAACTGGGACTTTCTTACAAAATGTGTACTGTTTTTAAGTTTCACAAAAGCAAATAATATCTAAACCATTTGTTTATTTCTGTTTGATGTCAATGCAAAAACTTGCTTTAACCCAGTGATTAAAAAATGAACATACCAAAACTGACATTTTACATTTAATATATAAACAATATATTATGTTTATGATCCATCTCACTCAAATAAAATGCTAAAAGGATCAAATAGTGATTCTTCAGTTTTCCCATAATTCCAAGTTTCTTTATATAGATTGTATTTTCCCTTTATTATTAATAAACTTGGTTCAGACACAGTCTGACAAAAACATTGGAATAACTATTTTGATGTGAATGAGAATTTTTCAGAAATAATCTTATTTTCACGGAAAGTGTACCGTAAAAATGAGGACATCACAGTAATTATGGGATTTAGTATTCATATGGTCTTATTTGTTAATGGGAAATTAGCTAGTGCCCGCAAAGATGATAATAATAGCAAGGACATTTATATTAAAAAATGTGAAGAATGTTCACAAATTTTGTTTTATTTCTGCAATTTGTATACCTTTCATGTATTACTTTTTAAAAACAAACTCAGTTTACAAAGCAGTTTGCAATAACTACAGTGGCAAGAAAGCAAGATATATGCATTTTGTGTTATACAATCAAGTTGATGTGTTAAAAAGTATTGGCACATATTCATATTACAGGTCACTGCATTTTCATCGCAGCAATGTTGTGTAATGAAGCTGAGCCAAAAAGGGAGAAATTAAAATAACAGCTGACTTATTCCATTTTTTAAGGAAGATTAAAAGATTCTGTCAATCAGACCTATTGTTCAGCATGCAGCGAAAATCAACTATATTTAATACCTACAGTTTTAAAACCCATATTCAGCTTTTGTTTTTATTTGCTGTTATTGCATAACCGAGCTAAAATAAATGTACAACATATAGCAACAACTTTGAAAATCCGTAAATAATTAACTATTAATCGACCGTGTTGCATACTCAGGATTTTGCAGTCGAATCGGTGGCCCTTCAGTGACTGTACCACCTATGGCAAAAACCAAGAGAGTAGGTTTGGTTTCAACACCAGTAGGGGCCAAATCAGCCCTAACTCCCCCACCCCCTAAACACACATGGTACTCTCACAATATTCCATGGGAATCACTAAAGTTGGGTGTAGGTTAAAAAGATGCAGACATCCATAGCATTAAAGTTTTTCACCAGCATGAAGATCATTTAAACATACTTTTCTTTGACTTCTCCCCAGTACTATATAAACAAAGTATGCAAATCATTATGCATGAGTGGAATTTCGGATTTCATTGTATTATATCAAAAGATTCACCATCTTCGATGATACCTGGAGTGCACCAAAAGTCCATCCCAGTATTTGTTGACTCAAGTACTAACACACCATGTTTATCTAATCAATATCTCAAGTTAACTAATAAAGTTCATTAATGAATTGAGCTGGTGGTGAAATTTTACAAATTCAGGGAATGGCTGGGGGCCCAGAGGAAAGGATTGGGAATGAGAGTAGTGTTCTTCCAGGCAACCAACAAGAAATCAGTAGAAGAAATTCTTGTCATACATTGTTGTAGGTCTGTGTGACCTCAGTTCGCAGTGCTCAATCTTATTTAAATTGAGCAAAGTGAGTTCCTTGGTGTTTGTGGTCTTGACTGGTCGGAATTCCGTAACTAGTGTACTGGGCAACTGGGATCTTGGTTTGGGTTTGTCGTGGTTGTCTTGTTTTTGTGTTTCAGCCCTAGTCTGGCTTCCGCGTTGTGGTTTCTGGTTTTTTGGTGTTTTGCACTTGAGTTAGTTTTGTGCACCTTATGCTGGATCTGCTTATCCTGTCAACAGTGTCACTGGTTACCTGTTTCCTACATTCCTGTAGCATGTTGTTTGAGGGTCTCAGGGATCACTGGTGGGACACCCGGCATTATGGATGGGCAGCCCTGTCTGGGATGTCCTGTCTCGGAATCTATGAAAGCCAAAAAAATTTAAATGGATTCACAAAGTAACAGAAAACTGTATTACAGGCTTTAATACAATTAGACAGAATAACCATATTTTTAGAAGATATCTCTCCTTGTTATCAAGTATAGAATAATAAGATAAGATAAGATAAGATAATAATTGCGTGGGGTTTATAATAATTATAAATGAGAATGCATATAGTTAAGGTACTAGGTACTTACCTATAAAAATAACTAATGGTACAAACCATGGGGGTGGCATGGTGGTGCAGTGGTTAGCACTGTTGCCTCACACCTCTGGGACCTGGGTTCGAGTCTCCGCCTGGG
>JAODJU010000035.1:1309457-1324527 GCA_026776725.1 Gnathonemus echidnorhynchus
GGGGGGGGGGGGGGGGGGGGGGGGGGGGGGGGGGAGCTCTCACCTCCCGTGTCTGGAAGCAGACCGCCTCCAGGGCAGCGAAGGCGAGGTGATTCCTGTTAGTGAACTGGGTCAGACCGCAGATGATCCTACAGGTGGGGGGGTTGAAAGGGGGAGGCACTGTTACCGCAGAGATTAAACAGCAGAAGGGTAACACCCCCTGACACTGATGCCGGAGCTCAGGCACACTCACCCCCGGGCACTAGGCTCCCAGTAGGGGGCGTACAAGCCAGAGAACGCTGGTACAAAGTAGCAGCCATAAGAGGTCCCAACAGTGGCAGCCAGGTTCTCTGTGGGGAGGGGAGCAAAGACTAATTACAGAAGGGAAATGCTCATTTTCCCACACACATACTATAAAGCGACAAAAAAAGGAAGCAGAAGCAAGAAGACACATGCTGTTGGGGGCTCCAGAGTCTCCCTAGTGCCCCCCTAAGGCCCAGTCCTAGAGGGGTTCATTATGCACAAGTTTGCCAGGTCTATGACTGACCAACAACCTCAGCAATGAGCGATTAGTTGTACCGCAGGTTTTGCAGAAAGACGGAAGCCACTTCAGATTCATTTATAACACATAAACCCAGCTGGCAGAACTCGAAGCTGATCTCTGGGTCCCATGGTTACATGTAGCTGCTAATCCCCACCCACATTTGATGGTGAATAATCTGAAATGGGGTTTCGGGGGCAATGTCAGCATTTTACACTAGTGTGAGTGAGCCTGAATTATCACAAGGACTATACACTGTGAACTCCAGCCCTTCCAGGGAGCCTCAAGCCACATTGGAGGCCATTATCGGCAGGCGCAATCATTACCGTGCAGTGAGAATCATTAACGTGCAGTGAGGTCAGAGACAGTGACTCATCCGCTCTCCACATCATGGGGCAGAGGACATGGCTCACCTATCTCGGTGGAGGACTGCACGATCCCCAGGTTATCCTTCAACCACTGCACCACCGCCCCAGCTATCGCCACCGAACCCTGCAGGGGGGACGAGTCAAACACCTGAGCGGCTGACGCAGCAGAGTGCGCATCTCTGACTGCATCTTAAAGGTACACAAAGCCGAGCTGGTGAGGGTACATCTAACAGGAACGACTCAATCCCAATCCCAATGCCCCAATCTCAATCTCAATCCCAATCCCAGTGCCCCAATCTCAATCTCAATCCCAGTGCCCCAATCTCAATCCCAATGCCAATGTCCCAATGCCACTGTCCCAATGCCAATGTCCCAATGCCAATGTCCCAATGCCAATGTCCCAATCTCAATCCCAATCCCAATGCCCCAATCTCAATCCCAATGCCCCAATCTCAATCCCAATGCCCCAATCTCAATGCCCCAATCCCAATCTCTCCCAGCAGATTATACAGATTATACCAGCTGTCACAATCATTAAATCTCAGCCGACGATTAACTGCCATACAAATAATTTTGATTAACGATTTGTCTTTTTCTGTTCATTTTATAGCACTATTATAGAGTTAGCCTAATCATAGTTTAATAGACACTTTATAGATATACCTATAGAGGAATATATGCATTTGTTTGCTTTTAAGCTTTATAAACAAAAACAGTTCAGGGCAGATGACAAACAACAATTAAGAAGTTAAACGCCTCGAAATAAACAGCTGGTGTGGTCACTAGCCGATGCCCCCCACCCCATTTTTACTTGTACGTCTGCGCAGCATTTTCCAACACGCCTACACTGCATAACACCGCCCAATCCGTTCAACCATGTTGTCTACATTCCCAGCAAACGAAGCCGGATAACTTTAGGATTTAGTCGGAATTAGAGTGGTCTGGGGTAAACATAAGTGAACATAGATGAAGTCCATTTAAACTGGGGTACCTTACATCCAACAAGTCACTCAGCTAAGCAAGAAATCCGGCTATGTGAATCATAAGACAGCCCCTTGGGTTAATGGTTCTGCTAACTTAAAACAATCCATTTTCTTTGCTTGTGATTTTAAGTGTTCACTCCAGTCATCTATTTCCAGTTTTTGGATGAACATTAAATAGCTCATACCTTAAACGTCCGTTTATATTTCCATCACTTTAAATTGCTGCTGTCCAGCGACAAATGTATTTTGGTAAACTGATGGATTTTGTTCACTCTGAAATGTGAAGTTGAGTATTTTGCGTTTGTTTCACTCATATTTATATCATGCCAAAACAGTGGGATCAGGAAAAAAAATGGAAAAATAAATAACATTTCTCTATTTGTTTGTCCTATTGGCATTATCTAGTGACTTTGCTGCAGCATATGAGTGGCAGCTGTCAGGGGGGTATACGCTCACCCCACCATGACTGTGGTACATAACCAGACCCATAAACATGCACTCAAACACAGGTACAAGTGCTATGCAGAACTTTTTTATTAAACAGACAGAAAACAAAAAACCAAAATCTGGCTTAATATCCCATTCTGGGCCGGTGGAGATGTGTGAGGTGTAAATGGGGCAGGAGGTACGCATTAGTTCAGAAGCACAAAGAGAGGACGTCATTAAACAAGCGCCAGTCAAACATTATATGGGGGAAAACTATGTGGAAATAGCCATAGAAATATGCTGGTTCTGTCTCATCCAGCTAGTTTTATATAGATGAATGGAGGCGATATTAGTGATTATACAAAATAATCGCAGTCAGGTCAAATAATTGCGATCAGCCGATTATCTAACAATTGTGATAGGCCTAGACGGTCCCAGAATGCCTGTCCAATCAGCTGCAAGGGGGAGGCCCCAGTAAAACCCATACAGGGCACTCATTTACATTTTATTTATGCTTTTATCCAAAGTGACACGCAAATGACAAACGGGGTCATTAAGCAACGTTAAGGGCCAAATGATCAAAATCACTGACGACCTTCTGATCAGGAGTCCTAAGACACAGCAGCCCGTGCAGATGATGCGGCCTGCCTCAGGGGGGGCGATTCCACAAAGCTGAGGCTAATGCAGATGATGCGGCCTGCCTCAGGGGGGGCGATTCCACAAAGCTGAGGCTAATGCAGATGCTCCTACCTCAAGCGCATAGCAGGCCGGCTTATCTCTCCCCAGCTTGTAGGCCACCGTCGTCAGGAGCCCGTGGTCTGACATCACCGGCTATGGGAAGCAGAAGATAAACCCGTATTACAGATGGACATGAAGACACCAAAGGAAAAGCCAGGACCTCAAAATCTCTATATGACAGAACCAGAGATCAAGCAGACACTTCATAACAAGGACCACTTACTGAATCACTGAGTCTGCCCCAGTTTTTGTGTGTCAATATAATATTCTTTGAAATGCAATCACTGCAAATTTTCACCAGCTGAGCTGGTCCAAGAATAGATTGCTGGTTGAGTGGAAATTTGCACGCACAGTTAAGCTGCATGACACAGCAGAATACATTACACTGTCAGCCATCTGTAGTTATCAGCAGCTAAAAAGACAAACCAAAAGTACAGCTTTTTCTCCCAGTCTAATAAATGTGTCATACCGATCCCAGAAAGGGTAGGTGCTGTACCTCACAAAGAGAGCTTTTATTGTTGTAACACCTCTAACAGCTGGGGGAAAACAAACTGAACTCTATAAAACGGATCAAAACTATGAAAATATGTTAAAAGGCCATGTTCAGTTAGTCACCTGCATTAAACTGGTAAAATGCTACAGTGATTTCATTTATCATTTCAGAGTAGGATTTAAACTGCAAAGAGAGACAAAATTACCTTTAGGCCTGTGTTTCTGAGAAGGAAGCAACCAGTTCCATACCTGAAAAGAGGCAATATCTTATGTTTTATAAAACGATAGTGACCGATGCATTCTGGGAAATCATGTCTGTACCTTTCTATAGAGAAGCCAGGAGAGAGCACTCACGTGTTTTTGGCCTGTCCATCCTGGAAGCACATCTGCCCAACCAGGGCAGCAGACTGGTCCCCCAGGCACTGTGGGACAGCGCCAGTGCGGGATGGTTAGTGGGGGCACGTTTCCTTGCCACATTCAAGAAGAATGATGCACATCTGCACGGAATACTTTTCTGAGGTGGGACAGTCCTTTTCACAGCCTGGTATGTTCTGTACTACAGCACTAAGGCAACAGCTTCTGTAGTTTTCTACTGGTCTGTACAGTATGGCGCCCTCTACAGTGTGGCATTACATATAGCAAGTTCTGTAGTGTTGCAGCACTAGTACTGTGTGTCCTGGAAGTGATAAGAACAGCATAACAGGGCACTCACCCCAGATATGGGCACCCCGGTGAGAGAGCCTGATTTCTGTAAAGAAGAGACAGTATGTAAGCGGGTGAGCAGAGAAGCAGTTTACTTACATCACCAGTGCAAAGCAGCAAAGAAACCCACAGTGAGGTCTTGGCTCTGCAGTGAACCGCACCCACCCACACAGCCAAAAACCCATTTCATATTTCAGGCATGTTCAAGCCATAAAATATTCCACAGTGAAGTCACACAAACACACAAGCAACTAAAAAAAACAAAAAAGGTGGTTTGTTTCCCAGAAGACCCATGTGTTTGAAATGGACACCATATACCACCATCTGCACCACATTCAAACAAGGTGACACGTTCACAGGTGACAGGGCCTGTGGACAAGCTTCCTGTAAGCTTAGAGACGTGGGACAGCAGCATTTCTGCATGACCATAGCCACCAAAATGCTCCCTTCTCATTGGTCAGAGCCTCTTCATTTATGTTGGGAATTCTAGCAGGAATGGCCTCATTTTTTCATAGACATACTAGTTTTAATCCTCATCTGAGATGTGAGCAACCACTATTCTCACCATCGTGCAGTTTTTGGGGCATTTCACGCAGATAAGCTCTGACCTTTACGGTAGCTACCTCCCCTGGAGGATTTTGGCAAGTATCTTCTTATAAAAAATTACAATTAAACCATGCAAGTTCTTAAAATGATGTCTACTGAACAAACCAATAAATAACCAGGATAACAAATGCAACAGACCTGATAAAGCATGTAGGGGTCAAAGGTAGGTTATATGACCCGCAGCTCCATGCAAGTGATGTCACTATGTGTTTCTACACAGGTCGCACATTCTCATCAATGCTACTGCCACGACATCACAATTCAGGTGACCATTGTTCTGAGAGGCGTGTATTGTGGACTCGGCAAAGCTGAGGCACACCCCCCTACAGATGATTTACATCTGCAACATTTAACAACTTCAGATAATTTCCCATGGAGTGAGAAGACGGAGTGTGGTGAAGGCCCTTGAGGCCTGAACTTCACAGATCTACACACTGGGCGAATCATGGCTTCACATTACTTGTCATGCGACTGTTAAGCACTTTAAATGCCCTACAGCCTGTAGTTCAGTAACAGCAGGCAAATCAGGCCATGAACTCTGAGCCTACAGCAGGGATGACTGAATGTTTGAATTACATTTGAGTACAGAAAACAGAATCACAAAACTACCAGTGGAAAGAAACACCATCAGCCTCAGGTGGCTCAGTGCTTAAGGGAACTTATCTTGTCTGAAAGGCTTGAAGGTACAAGTCCCAGCAGGGGCACTGATGCCAGTCTGTTAAGAGCGGCAGATTTCCAAATGCATAAACAACGGCTAAAGAGTATTCTAGGCTCTGTCTTTCCATTCTGCTCCTGACTGTATCAGTCCGGTTACAAAACGAGGAAGAGGAGGACCGGGACATGCTTTTCATGGTGGCAATGGTGATGACTGTAACAACGATGGAGACCTACTCACCAGACTAGAGCTTATTTTCTGCCAGTAAGCAGAGAGAGATGACAGAACAGGAATGAGTGCGAGTGCCCACAACACTGACACCGCCCTGGTGCCGATCTGCACACAGACCCAGAAAGGCAGCCGCATATTCCGAAAGGGCTTAATATCCCTCCCTTAAACACAGCAATGATCATTCAGAAAGGATGAATTCTAACAAAAACGATCTCCAAAGGATACAAATCCGCAGCAATAAAAGACAGTCTGACACACAATTATCACTGTAAACATATCTTCACCCATTGTTATGGCTTTGCCACATGAGTTTAGACAAACTGTAACCATCTACAGTACTAGTCAAAAGTCTGGACCCACCTGCATATAATACATCTGTCTCTATTTTAGCGATTCACCTCATAAAAGACATCAAGGCAATGAAGTGACACATGAAAATTGCGTCATCTGAGAGAAACGTTCATCATCCCGTAATTTCCTCAAATTTTAGACACCTAACAGCTCACTTTAGCTTCCACGACAGCATTGCAGACTCTTGGCAATCTTTCAGCCAGCTTCCATTTGTAGCCACCTGGAAAGCTTCTCCAGCCATCCTGAAGGCGTTTTCACAAGTTCTGGGCAAAAGTTGGCTACCTTGCTCTTACTCTTCAATCAAACTCATCCCAAACCAGCTCTTTCAGGTTTAGGTCATGAGATTGTGGGGGCCAGGTCTCCTGTCTATTTCCTTATTCCCAAAGATAGTACTTACATAACCTTGGTTATCTTGTTGAAAAACAAATGATATTCAGTAGACATGTGCAGACTTTTGACTGGCACTGTATAAAGCTCAAGGTTGTATAAATCTGTAATAGTGTGTTCATGGCTTGTGAGAGTCACGGAGGCTACAGCTCACCATCAAACCATATATTTCTGAGGAACTTCTCACTTTTGGCAAAATCTCCACTGGAATATCAAAATATCTGGAGGGGAAAAAAACAGGAAGGTAGGTAAAAATAAAAGCAGAATGACTGACTCCTCATTTATTTAATGAAGCTGCGTGCTGTAATCAAAGCGAAGCACTAATTGGCCATTATATCAAGTGAACAGATCAAATGAACCTGGGTGACAGTCAGAGCCCCGTCAGTCTGGAGACAGACAATGACAAAACAGAGCAGGAAAAAAGGATCAAAAATTAAAAGTGCAGGAAATAAAAATGCACTGTATTACACACACACACAGACACACAGACACAGGCTGGTCTAACATACAGGTACAGCTCAGTGAGACATACTGACAAAGCTCTGGATCCCAGTCCATGGTATGAATGTTGAAGAGCATGGTCCTGCTGGCGTTTGTCACATCAGTGCAGTGAACCCCCCCACTCTTACCCCCCGTCAGGCTCTGTGGGGACATCACAAACCCAGTAAACAGGGGGTTCAGTTCCAGAGGGGCTTACTGTAGTATACAACACTGAACACAGTAAAAACGGGGTTTCACACCCAGATCAACCAGGAATCAACGGTGCCAAACATGGCCGTGTGGGATTGGACAGCCTCTCGGACTTCAGGGACATTGTCCAACAGCCACCGGAGCTTCACCGCGCTGAAGTAGGTACTGATGGGGAGGCCTGTCTTATGCTGGAGGGAAGGAGGGAGGGAGAGAGAGGGAGAGAGAGAGAGGGATCAGTCTGTAGTCATAACCATCTTTTGAGATGGGTAGCGGCCAGAACTCCAGCAGCTTCACCTTCAGATGGTTCTTGTTCCTCCCAGGCGTCTTGCTGATGAGCCGCTCCACAGTGGATTGTGTGCGCAGGTCGAGCCACACTGCAAGAAGCCAGGAATGAAAGAGTTAACGGTGACATAAGACACAGCCTTGTGTGTGTGGGAGTAGAATGTGCTCAGGCGACAGCTGCACCATGCCGCCAGAGCGTCCCACTGAACCCCAAGGCCTGTCAGGGCTCAGGCATGCAGACCACTAGGGCTGTAACGATATACTCAGCCCACGGGACGAGACGAGGCGGGATACTGGGTTCACGAGAACGAGACGATATTTTAACAATATTTTGAGGAAAAACTTTAAAGAGAAAATATATTACTGGAAAGCAGCCTTTTATTTGATTAATTTGAAAGACAAAAAATGCTAAATAATGCAGATGTATGGTGAAATGTTTTAAATAATCACCATCATCATATAGTAAGTAAAGAGCTTCAAGTAAAGAGCTATATGATAGCGCTGCAAATGGCTTTGCACAGTAGTGATTTTTAACAAGGTACCCAAAATGCTGCCATACAAAAGATTTAAGTGTCTGGGGCATCTACTATGGTCATTTCGTCAGACGCCGACATGCCTCCGCAAGACCACTATTCACTCCGACGAGAAATCTCGTCATGTTGTAATATCGCGAGATCTCGTTACTCCCCTGCAGACCACATGTCACTGAGGGCGGCTTTCACACTCAGAGACTGTATCAGCACACGGCCTCTTTCAGTGCAGCCAATGGACTGAGCTACTGCCCCCACAGACTGAAGGAGGTTTTCAATGAGGCTATACTATTTTCCTGTGAGCAGGATTCTCCCCTGTCATGGAGAGAGAGAGTTTGTGTCACTATGCAAGTATGTGGCCAGTAGGGAGCACCCGCCCCAAAACACACACACACAATTATATCTTTGTGGGGACTCTCCATTCATTTCTATGGGGAAAACTCTAATCCCAACATGACGACCTTAACCCCTACACAGCTCTAAGCTTAACCATAAGTAACCAAACAAAATAGGTTTTTTGATTGCCATCACAGATCTTTGTGGGGACCTGAAACGTCCCCACAACGTCAAAATAACAGGTTTTTATTACATTGCGGGGGACATTTGGTCCCCACAATGTAATGTAAACATATCTCACCTACACACACACACACACACACTTTATGGTTTCTCTCGTGGTCTGCCACATCTACATATCAACATTTTTATTATAATGCATGTATTGAGATATCCAGACTGGGACAGGCACTGCATAGAACAGCACAGTAACTCTGACAAGGCTGTTCTAATGATATCGTGTGTTAAAAGTCATGTGACTCAGCACAGCAAGAGAGAAATAGCAGCATTGTGGAAAGGTGACTAAGCAGCAAGTAGGCCCAGCAGTTCATCATGTTGCATCAGATGGGATCATGGGCCGTGTAGGAGGCGTGGTCAGCTTTGGGCTCACCCATTTATGCTTCTCCAAAGGACACCAATTCCAAGAGACCAGAACTTACCAATAGCGTTGTAGAGAGGCTCTCCAGTCAGCTTGTCCCAGATCAGCGTGGTCTCTCTCTGATTGGTCACTCCAATTGCTAGTAATTACAAAAATCAACAATTTAATACAACCCTTAAGAAAACAACTTTTTAGCTAATGGGTACATGCTTATTGTGAAAAATCTGTATTTTACAACAACAGGGATAAACCACAGACTAACATGGAACAGAAACAGAAAAGATACATTACGCACTTCCAAACTCTCATGGAGAAACTAGTGCAGCTTTGGCAAACCCCATGGTGATCTGCTAGACAGACGCGCAAACGTGCAGTACTGTGCAAAAGTCTTAGGTAGACAAAGAAAATTATGTTTAACGTTGGTGTAAAACTCTGTCTATCAGAGCATTTCAAAACCTCTCTAAAGTAACTCCTGTATTTGCAAAAACCATCCAATACACCCGCTAACTCACCATGTTTGACTAATCAATACCTCACAACGTTTTTGAAATAATTAAGTTAATTAATTAAGTGAGCTGATGGTGAAACATATGGAATGGCTGGGGTGCCCCCCTGCCCCCAGCATATGAACGCTGGTATACCTTTAATGTTGGAGATGTCGATGTTGAGCTGGGTCATCTTCTCACATGTTCTCTCCATGCACTCATACACAGAATTAAGGATTTCTTTGGGGTCCTCCTCCACCCATCTGGACAAGAGACACAGTGTGTGAGTCCCACCCAGGCTCCATCCATCCATCCATCCATCCATCTTCTGTGACCACTTGTTCTATTCTGGGTCACGGGCAGTCCGGAGCCTATCCTGGAGGCTATGGACTCAAGGCAGGGAACAACCCAGGATGGAGAGCCAACCCATCGCAAAGTGCCTAACCAGGCTCTTATTCACAGTTTAAAATTGACTGGGTTATCATAAAATCATAACTTGTTAGAAGTTAGTGTGCACAGATGCGCTTATTATAATAAAGGTAATTTTTTAAATCACTGATTCCAGAAAAACAAACATTAAAGAGGCGCTCCATCCCATGAGAGTCAGAATCAGATGTTGGTCTCAGCTCACAAGAAAAAAAAACCGGCATAGACATGGCGTGCGGTTTCAAGGCATTGTGGGAAGAGCGCTCACCCTTCTTTTGGGAAACTCTGCTTGATCTCCACCTGGTGGTGGCTGAGGAGCTCAGCTGTCTTGGCATTAAACACCTGAAAAGGTGCGGAGAGAGACAGCAGTGAACATAAAAGCTAAAGAGATCATGATTTCCAATCACACCCCATTCAGAGTTCACCAAACGTAAACCCACAGTAAACCAACACACCCTGCCTTCACTTTAGAGAGAGACTATATCAGCTGACTACTAACTAGAGATGTCATAAGCATAAGTAATGAAGCCTTGAGGCAAGACGTCCCATTTGAAGAGAAGCTGCTGCATGTCTATATGGTTAACAGCTAATCTGAAATTGGTTTATGAAAAACTGGATCATTAATGTGGCTTGTTGAAGATCTAGCTTCTGTAAGTCAGAAGTCCAGGTTGCTTATGCATACAGGACACTGTGTACTTAAGAGATGAAGGTTAAAAATGGATTAAATATCAAAGTCAGTAGACAAACTACACTAACAAAGTGGGTGAACCTGCTTAACCCCTACAGCAAGGGGGCCATTACACCTACACTGTCAGCTGGGCTAATCATTCTGGTTGCCCCACCCAAACCACTATACTGCCCCATTTGCTGAACAAGGGGCCCCTCCCATTCCCAACCCACCTCCAATGCCTGGAAAATATTTGGCAATGGATGGAATTTCTCTCGTAAAAGATTCCTTAACGTGCAGGAATAAATAACGGAGAAACAAGCCCCACTGGGAATCTGCCAGTATACACCTAACCTGCGTTATACAGAGGACAGTTTTATGTTTAATCTTTTTAAACAGCACAGCAGTTCTCAGGGATTCAAGGCCATTAAGATCAGTAACTCCTGGTACAAAAAACAGCAACACTCATATCACAGGTGCCAATAGTCCCCACAAGCATAAGTCACATTATAGTTTTTATTATTTATGCAAAGCAACATTGGGGTTAAGGGCCTAGCCCAGGAACCCAACACTGCTGACTGGGGTTTGAACTAGCAACCATCTGATTTTCCATCTGAGGCATGGAAAGAACACAGAGCACAAGGAACATCACACAGCTACAGAAAAAGCAACTTGCCACAGACATGGAAAAAATGGCCACAGGCAGCTGACCGAGACCATGCCACTAGCATTGATGTTTGGATAGCAGCCGAGGTCAGGGCAGTTCTCCACGTCACCGGACTGTCACGACCCCAATGGGGGCCAGCACTCTCATGTGCCAAGTTAGGTCATTGGACTCTTTAGTACACATCACATTTGAGACAGCCAGGGGAGAGCAGCAAAGAGCCTTCCACAATGCAAAGCTTGGACAAGTTAATGCTTTTCCATTAGCAGTTCCAGAGCCTTTGAGAACCCAATACAGGTGAAGAACTCACTGGATTAGTATTATCCTCACATTTAGAAGGGGACACAAGATATATTTAATATGAGCATTAGTAGGAGTCATATTGCAAGTTGCAACCCACACTGTCACTACCGGATATACTAAAAAAAGGGTCTAGAACTATTGCTTTATACCATCTGTATAGAGAGCTATAAAAGGGGATTAGAAAAAACGAACTGGGAAGGTATCGATGACCAAGCCGAGGTTGTGTGTTTTATGAAAGCACCATTTAGGCAGCAAGAATGAAACAGTAGGGCCAGAACTTGGCAGACTAATTAGGTGTGCATGATAATGCACTACTTGAAAATAAACAGCACTGAGCAAGTTCTTCATCCCAATTCGAATATAAGTGCCAATTCAGACCAGAAAATTGAGCAAGTTATAACCGGTCATTCAGCTTGCTGTCCTGCTAGACTCGCAACGAAAGGCTAAAGAAGGTGGCAATAGGAACACATGCTACACAGCGTGAATGCCAAAGGGTAAAAATGAACAACTTACATTTGGTGGAATTGCACCAGACAGACATCAGAGTAGGATAATATTCCAGTAGAAAACAAAATATATGCCATTTTATCCCGCATACGAGTTTGTGAATATAAAAAGAATGACAGGAGACTGCAGGGGACAGTAATCGAATACGATCAATGGGTTCCAAACATTTATATAATGAACTGAATATTGTCAGCACATGTCTATATCCAGCCCAGTAACCGGCGGGTTAAGACCACAACTCTCGTCAATGAGAGGGTTATTTAAAGGACACTCAGTAGCAATGAAGAACACAATGAAACGAAAATGCCCGGGATTATGCTCGGTGACTCACCAAGAATCTCGTGGAACTGGTACCTTGATCAATGGCCGCCACAAGAGGACCAAGCATGATTCTATCGGAAGAGGCTGCCATAGTATTTTTCATGTACGCTTCGTCATCCGATGCTCAGGGCCGGACAGCAGCGTATTTTATACCCGGAACGCCCGGCACCTCTGAAAGAACCCCAGAAGCAGCAGTAAAGCATGCGCGACTCGTAGTTGTGACGTCGAACTGAAATGCCGACTGGAGGGGCGTTTCTCGACTTGGCATGTCATGAGAAGGCGTCGGCTGCACACCCACCAATCAGGATTCATCTAAAATCCACCAATCGGATGTGGCTTCAAACTCACCAATCAGGTTCGGGGGCAGGTCAAAATAAAGGCGTGTCAATGAGTTCTAAAGGACATGACTCCTAATAAAGATTAAACCTTTATTACAAAGTATTCTTTTTTTCCTGGAGCCTACAAAAATATTTTACAGCTATATATATAAACAAATACAATAGCAATGAAACAATAATAAACCATAAAAACAGAGACAGGGTAAACATAAAAATACAAGCTAATGATTTCTTAGGCTAACAAATGGAGACGGCCAGAGTCCAGTGGTATTTGTGATGTCCTAGAATGTAAACAAGCCACTGTTTAAACAGAGAAGGCATGAAATTACACCGCATACTCTGTGTCCTAGACACACATGGACAACTACATTACAATTATGTTTGTTCAGCAGGTGGTTTTATTTAAAGTGATTTCCATAACTTGCAATTTCATGCTTAAATATTTAGACAGGTGGGCATATCTTCACAAAAGCAATTCTGGGATGGTTCTTTGCACTTCTATAACAGTAGGGTCCCTTCCTAGAACAGATCACAGCTATTTCTTAGAGACAGCAGTTTCCTTAGAATACCTACAGTTTGTATGCAGCCCTGGTTTGATTTATTCAACACAATGACAGACATGAAATGCCTAATAGTAAAGAAATATGCATTTTGCACACTGCTCCCTCGCAGATGAGACAGAATTACCATCCTTCCACTTCCTTCTGCTATCCAGTAATATGTGTTTTAGCTGCCAGAGAGGTGTACTATGAAGAAACTGATCACACACAATCACCTTCAGTAGCTAAAACATAAACATCACAAATTATTACATTTAATAACTTAAAGTTCTACATCATCACACACAAACTCTCATCCATAACATTAGGTAATTAGATCATGAAGGAGTCAGCCACAGGCAAATATTGTGGCCACATGTAGGGTAGTGAACGGAAAATTCCAGGAGGGCCTTTGTGCCGTATCCTTGGGCACTCAGAGCATTGTGGGTAGGAGACCTCCATCCCCACACCCACAGGCTAATGCTCATGGTATAAACTTGGGTTTCTGGGCATACTGGGTGAGCCACTGCCAAGACGTCTACCAGAAAGTTTAGCAAGAACAAGAAGAGCCCGGACATGAAAGGACTTTAGTGACAAAGATAACCATAATTATTACTTCCAAGGATATTTATAATTAATGATAAGATTACAGATAGTGCAGGGTGTGCCTTATGTTATAGTACAGTGCTGAGCCATAAATACATATATTTCTGTTTTGATCATTTCTCTGCATGTTTGAATTTTCCAGATGAGCTTGTTTTTTAACTAACAGATTTTTTTTCTAAAGCAAAAGATTCAGTCTATCGCAATAATAAGTATTTACTGACAAAAGTCTGAATACATTAATCATTGGGAGCATAGATGTTTGACATTATTTCTGCTGCGAATTTCATCCATTTCTGTCTTAACTCATATAAACGGTTCGTTATTTACTGAATTATTATTACTGTGGAATAAGGACATTGCTGAAGGGCACCTTAGCTGTAGTGAAGCTTCTTATGCGTTTGCTGTCCAGGCCTAACAGGGGCTTTTATGACTGATAAATGACAGGGGAGTCATTCCAAAGTGGACAAGCAATAGCAACAAAGAAGCATAACATTTTGTTCCCTGTTGGCCTCTTTCTGGCATGGCACCCTACCAAACCATTTCAACACAAACTGCTTTACAGGCAGAGCACAGCTTTACGGAACGAAACCCCCCCCCCATTGAGAGAGTTTACGTGTCTGCCCCGTTGTAGCTGTCACGTTGTGGGGGGAGAAGGACGACCCAAACAAAGGCTCTCTCACTGAGGTTCAGTCATTGTGTCACGTCGTGGTGGGAGAAAGGCAACGCAAATGCAGGCTGTGAGCAAGAGAAACCCCTCACAGGGGAGTTTATTGAGGGGAAACAGGCAGGGGAGCACATGGAGATAGAGAACAATGACTGAACAGGAAGTACAGCACTAATTAAGAGACACTAATAGATATAACTAACAAAGGAGTAAACACAAGGCAGCTGTGGCTGGTTAGCAAGAAGGCAGGAACAAGAGGTACGACTAATTAGCAGCCACACCCAAGGGAAACACAGGGAGCAGACGAGTAGGGCAGGGGCTGGACATGACAGTAGCATTGTAACTCAAATGCTGCTCTCCTTTTGACTGTTGCTTTTCTGTACGACCATGAGTTTTTCCTAATGTATATTTTACAAGAATCTGAATCAAATCATGAATAATTTTGCTGCGTCATCCTTATCATGTGCAGTGTTTTTCTTTTAGTCAGGGGACAGCAAATAATCATCTGCAGCGAGTAACATTATCTGATTGTTCAAGTATGACTGTGGATTTTGTTAGGAGAATTGAAGTGTGGAGCAAAGGTCATATCGTCTTTAAACCCAGTCCCATTCTCTGTGCTACCGATGAAACACCAAATTAAATGCAAATATTTATA
>JAODJU010000035.1:1333169-1368720 GCA_026776725.1 Gnathonemus echidnorhynchus
AGACGGGGCACTGAAACTGAAACCAGGAGGGAGAGAGAGACGGGGCAATGAAACTGAAAAGAAGAGGGAGAGGGAGACGGGGCAATGAAACTGAAACCAGGAGGGAGAGGGAGACGGGGCACTGAAACTGAAACCAGGAGGGAGAGAGAGACGGGGCACTGAAACTGAAACCAGGAGGGAGAGGGAGACAAGGGTGGGGAGCAAAGTGGAGAGCAAGAGGGAAGGAGAAGGATATATGGAGAGATAGAAAGGGAGAGAAAGAAGGAGGGAGAGAGACAGGGTACCAAAACCAAGAGGGAGACAGGGAAGTGGAGATTGAGAGAGAAAGAATCTGGAGAGAGAATAGGGAAGAGAGAGAGAGAATCGGGGAGGGAGAGAACAGAGAAGATGTAAGAAAATTGATCAGAGAAAGAAAATTGATCAGGTCAAGAATTAAGAACTGAATGACAGAGGAATATTACAGAGATAGTGAATCACAGAGTGAGCAATTTCAAAAAAGACAGAGAATTGGAGGAGAAATCTAGGGAGAAAGAGGATCATTGAGAGAGACAAGAGATGAGTGAAATAGGCAGGAGAGAATGAGCTAAAAATTATCCAGCTCTATAAACAGATAAAACTATTGAAGTCTCATAATAAGATAAGCATAAGATTAGCAGCAGTATAATACCGATGATGATGATGATGATCACAAATGTTTCCATTCTGCTCCAAAGGGCACTGTAGAGGCCTTGACCTTGAGCTGACAGAGAACAGCTTTGTGCTGCGTTGGGGGTTTCTGTGCTCAGGAAGCCAGCGATTTCCCTTTTCGTCCAATTTTCCTTTGCAACAAGCAGCTGGATGGACGGAAACGGTGATTTAACTCCCACCTGGGTTTCCGGATGGCTTTTTCCTGCCTGGGTAATACTGTATGTTCACCCCTCCCACTTCAAAGCTGGGGAATCAGAGTCCAGGAGTCTCTGTCTGACATCCCTCTAAATGCTGTTCCACAGCTGGCCACCCAGCAGAATGCCATCGCAGTGTCACTGTGCTCTTACATACCTATTTGTGAGGCTCTCCGTATCATTATGTTATGATGAAATAAGTGCTTTTTCTCAGAAAGACATGCAAAGCCTGACCCAGACCTCCAAGCAGCCAGCTGGGCTGCAGAATGTTGTGTTATGGTTTGTGCAGCTGGTACATAGGGCAGACTTTCTAAGGAAGAAGAGCCCCTGGGTATCAAGAAGAAGCTTCGCTGAACGATCCATGGACCATGTGCAATTACTCAGCTCTGAGTAAACATGGGGACAGGAGCCTTCACGTTGGCTCCATCTGTGTCCATCTTCGTGCCGTATGACAGGACTGCTGCTTCCACGCTCAGCTATGCTTTTGAAAGTAGAAGTCACATGCTTGGACTAAAGGCTGCCCCCCTCCCCCCCCTTTTTTTATTGCAGGTCAGATTACAGCCGCATGTCCACGGCAAGCAGTAAGTAAAATAGCCTCCTTAGACTGGGGCCTGTTCATCTGAAAAAGTGTTTAAGCCAAGAGCACAGAGGCACCCGGAGCTCAGTGCCTTGCTATGAGAAGAGGGGGTCTGCAGATGCTGTCACTGCAGACACAGTGTAGCAGGTTTACTGGTTATAGAGTATGGAGGGGATGGTGTTTGGGGCTAAATGACTTAATAGAGGTTAACATGCATGGAAGGGTAAAGCCTCAGGGGCAACATCAGCACCTCTAATTTTTTTGTTCGTGTGTCTGTGGTCATGTGACATATGAATTGTGTCTCTAAGCAGATTAAATATACTTGTGCTTTATATGAGGTAATAGACCAAGGTTTAGCTGTTTGTGTATAAATGCATTTGTTTGAATGACAGAGTGTGTGTATGGATTTTTGAGCTGAAAGTTTGTGGGGGGTAAGGTTGCCATAGCTGAAATGAGGGTTTTTCCCTTAGAAATATATGGAGGGTCCCCATAGAGATATGAATACATGTGTGTGGGTGGGGGGGTGGTTTGCATAGATCACATTTGCGGACAAAATTGTCTCCAAAGTGTGCAGTGACACTTCCCCTGCTGAAACCCCACCCAGCTAAGATCACAATGGCAGGATCATGTCCAGTATGACCCCGATAACCTCTGACCTGGTGGGTCGGCTCCCCTGCTCACTGCTCGGGGGCAGGAAGGGTGAGATCAGAGACCCTGAACAAGGGAGGAGGCCTCTGCAATTGTCTCGATGAGCCATTGTGTGACAGGGGCACGGCGTGGAGAAAACGTCCCTTTGGATGGCCTGTGATCATGGGCCATGAGCCCCCTAACCCCCAACTCCAGGGCTGCTATACGCTGGCTGACCCAGCGCTGTGACCTCCAAGCTTGCTGTCATCTCCATATGTGTCTGTGAGTCTCATGGAGAGCAAGATGGGAGAGGCCAAGAGAAGCATTCAAGTGTACCTGTACTCGTACTTGTGGAAATCGCAAGCAAAGGATAATCTAATTTCATTGAAGGGCATATTGCCCTACCCCCACCCACCCCCCCCCCAGCGAGGGCATGCTGGAATGTGGCACTTGTTTATACAAGCGGTTTACCCCCCATGCCTCTTGCCACCTCGCCATCCTCCCCCAGGGTGACAGAAGACTGACACATGAACATGCCAGGTAGAGGAGGAAGCCTCATGGGCACTTATCAGTCCCTATGGGGCAAATGGAATGAGTCCTACCCTGACCAACACCCACTGGTCAGAGAGACACACGAAACCTTCACACAGAGCCAGCACTACTCAGGGACACACAGACAGCTTGTTAATTGATAAAAATGATGCATGATTCCCAAAAAGCACACCCAATGTGTGTTGAAACTCCAGTGGATGGTAGCAATATCTGATCCTGAATCAGTGCTCTGATCTACACTAAATAGCTTAAAGCAGGGATATAAAAGTACCAGCCTATGGGCCAGTACTGTCAACTAATTTTACTGCCACCCCCCTCAGCTGACAAATTTTACTGTTGCCACTAGCCCCCCCCATCCCCTGGTCAGTAAAAACTCAAGTGACCCGCTTGAGCAGAAGACTTAAGATCTTAAGATGCTGCCAGATTGAAAGTCATACACCTCTTCTGTACAACACTGCACACTGCATTCTGCTGCTGCCGTTTGCTGTCGGAGATCGTATGCCTGTGCGTTTAAATATTTACCTGCGTCAGCAACAGGTGTCGCCTAATTAACCAATTAATTAAAAGGGTTTCCACAATAGTTTTGTGGACACTTGACATCAACAAACCAACAGAATGCTTCTTTGTGTTTTGCAAGCTTTGAATACACACATTTTAATAAGAGCAGATTCTGGATCAAGAAAGACCTGCATCCATTTATGTAATGCACTTTTAGAATCTTACCATAGAATCTTACCTCCTGTACTTCTTATAGATGCTGGAGGCTCAGTGTGTTTTTGTACCTGCTGTACCAGGATTGCCAATTTAACCCTAACCCTAACCCACCTCCTACAGCTTACTCCACACCAGCAGCCCTCAAACACAATGATGTTTTTAAGAGAGCGACAGACAATGGATTCCTGTATGTAACTGAGTAAGCCGGAGCACTGGGGCCCCTTCTACAGTTACACTCACTGCACTAGAGCTTTGTCATGCAGCCTTAATTAAGGTTATGCTTCTGATCAAACGTCCAGTGAAATATGAAGCCCATTCTGCTTTTGTTAATTATGTCCTGGGTGCTCTGTCCTATGGGAAAATGGGTGAGGACTCTGCAGTGGTGGGTGCTGATTAACTGGATGCTGGTGAAGGAATAAACTGATGGGCTGTATGTTTTTAACCCACCCACAGTCTTAAACAGTGACTTTAGTGTCAACATAACAGCTTCACTATCATGTCATACAAATTGACGTATCAGGCCAGCGGCTGCTGTGCCTGCTCTGATCAGGGTGATACGCAGGCTGGGTGGATCACTGTCTCCTTTGAGGGCCTGTTAGCTTCATGATCGGCTCTCGTCTCCTTGTCAGGGGGGCTGAGGGGGGTGGGCTTGTTCTCGATGTCCAGAACCTTCACTCACAGTCCTCCTGTTTCACTGTGACCTTTTGCACACAACAGAGTCCAGCTCAGCTAACACCAAATTGTCTGGTATTCCCTTAAACGTTGCAGAAATGCTGCCAGAATGTTGCCCTTTGCGTTACAAAAAGAGAAACGAGACTCTAGGACCCCCCCCTCCCTACCACACACCCCCTTCCTCAGTGAAGACAAATGAGGACACATCCTCAGAGAATGTTTTCTCATGCATGATTACCCCCGATCTATTACAGCGACAGTCTACACTGCTTTACCTTCAAAATACTGAAAAACATGGAAACAGTGGAAGACTCAGTTGACTCTTGTGAGAGCTGTAGCTGTCACTAACAGGCTGACCCTGTCTGTGTGTCATTCTGTATTTACATGCATGCTCATCAACATAACCAGACAAATGTGGGGAGACAGGCATAGATCCCCTCAAATGTGCTTTGTGCTGACCAAAGACCCCACACTGACCAAAGACCCCACACTCTGGGACCAAACCCTTTTCACATTTCTAACTACCCCCCCTCCCCCCAGGTGGAATTATTTTCATTTGTGCTGGTTGCACATAGAAAACTGTCTGTAAGACAACCATTAACCTGAATGGATTAGTAACCCTTTAACTAACATTCTTGTCAACAAGTATTTTCCATGGCCCTGTTTAGCAGTTTTTTCCACGCCCTGGCAGAGATAGTACAGATTTTTTACGCAATTCACCAAACACACCAGTGACATTGTCTCTGCCAATGAATGAATGGAGGCCCATTGGAGGCTGACAGCAGGTGAACAGGCAGCAACACTTATGCATAAACAGGGTAAAGATTCCAGTAGAATGCAGATGCACCAAAGTCTTACTGTAGCTGTTTATGTTGTATGGAATGATGATTACGACAGAATTTTGTGATTTTGTAAAATATATTTTCATACTGTTTTGTACACCCGTGCAGCAAAGTTTGTGTTTACAAGAAAATTCCGCACACTTCTCTTTTCAAAGTCACAGATTTAAGTACAAAACCATTGCACCGGGGACACAATGATGGACTGGTCACCTACGGCATTACAGAAATAAATAATTAAATTAATTAAACCAATAGCAAACAATGAAATAATTAGATAAAAACCTCAAGAACAATTTTCTCAATAAATTTATTTATCCTCACATCCCATGTCATTCTCATTCATTTATTGCCACATTATATAGTGTATTTAATTATTAATGCATACATTTATTTAATTTATAAAGTCTAAATAATCCTTCCATAAGTATCCAGTTACTTCACAAAATCCAAAGCCATTGCTCCAAGATGGCCTTGCAATGCACAGGTTTGGCTGTGTAGGGTTTCTGAAGGCATGTGAATGGAGCAGCATTTTGATAGTCAGGCAAATCCAGCCGAAACAAAAGTCAGACGATTTTTGATTGGCTGTCATGGTTTTAGGTACACTGATCCCACCCACTTGCTCCTTGGTGTCTGGAATTTACGGATTTACAGAACTTTGGGTGCGTCACAAAACTGTCAGAAATGACAGCATTCCAAGTGCACATATATTGAGTTCGTGCAGTGAGTGGCTCAGTGGGGTAAGTCTCAGTGCTTGCCATCAGAATAGAGCCCATGCTGCATGCAAAAGCACAAGTACACAACCATGGAATTCTGTCATATTCACTCCATAGAATTGTGCATAAGTGAGTTTGATGTGTTTTTGTAGACGTGTATTTGTTTTGTTCTGTTTAAGTCAATCTTTGTAGAGTTGTTTTGCATGTTTTGGGTTGTTTTGGTCATTTTTATTTGGAGTCGTCAATTTGCATGGAGTTGTGTGCTTGTGCCTTTGAGACCTTTCCTAATCCCCCCTACCTCTGGCAGTTACTCCTCTGGTTTCTAACCCTAACCGTTGCCTTCTCCTTCCTCCTGGAGGTGACCTGTTGAGGGGTGACCTGCCAGACCCGTACCTGGTGTCCGTGCACATCATCGCGGATCCCGGCACGGCCAAGCCACTGCAGCGCGCCGCCGACGCCGCCCTGTCATGGGTCCACCCGGAGCTGCGGCTCCTCTGCGTGTCCGAGCGTGGGCCGGGCCAGTGCCGCCCCAAGCAGGCTCCCTTTCCCAGCGGCAGCCTGGCCGTTCCCGTGCTGGCGATCATCCTGTTTCTCCGGGAGGGGCCAGCTGCATGCCTCTACGGAGCACTGCAGTTCCCCCCCTGGTACCACCACCACACGGAACGGCCAGAGGGACACCGCTCACCGCTGCCCCCTGCAGGTCTGGACTTGTTCACGCTTGGCCCAGGGACTCCGCCGTGGGCCGTGCGGCAGGTGCACTACGGCCGCGAGGTGGTGCGTCTGGCGGTGAGCTGCCGGCACGAGCACTTTGGAGACACGGTGCGCCTGTACAGCCTGCTGCTGCGCCGCCGCCCGGCCCAAGTCACCCAAGGCTTCTGCTTCTTCGTGCTCTACTCCACCCCGGACATGGAGATCCAGCTGTCTCTCAAGAGGCTGCCACGCCGCCAGAGCCCCACCCCCACCGAGGCCGGCGTCCTGGAGTTCCGTGTGCAGGACATGGGGGCACTGGTACCCCTGCTGCCCCGGCTGTGCACCCCCATCAGCGCAGCACGCTGGCAGACCGAAGACTATGATGGCAACAAGATCTTGCTGCAGGTGAACGAAAGGCATCGAAGCGTCAGAAAGTAGAAGCAGTTTTACAGAAACCTTTCACAAATACACTTAGGTTTTCCTGGTTTTGAAGGTTTGATTGGGCCAAACGAGCTTGGTTTGTCATTTACATCAATCAGGAATGATCTCCTGGAACATGTATGGTTACCTTCACTGTGCCAAAGTTACTGACCTTCTGCCTGCAGCTGTCACAGTCTGGCCACCAAAAGACAGCTACAGTGAGTATGTCAGCTTGCAGGAGAACATGAAACAGTGCCTGAGAAAGACAATGGCAACATTCAATCTGTCATGTCTGAGAGCCAAGGCCCATTGTGATAAGGATTATTCTGTTGTTGCCAAAAACTGCAGGCCTCCTGTCCATGGAGGATTTCCCTGGTGCCTGCTGGCTTCTTACCTTACCAGCATTACTCGCTTCACTTCTCAGACACCTTTTCCATTTAGCCATCTGTACCCCAAGGCTCCGGCCATCTTCACAGAAGCCTCTGGTCTAGCATCTTTAAACTAGTCTAACGTCTAACATCAGGTCCAACATCTTTAAACTTTACCTAAACTTTACACTGAGACACCCTCTGGGTCCTTAACCTATAACCTTTCGCTCCATGAATTTCTTAATTTTTCGATTAAGGGAGAATCCGTAATAAGATACAGAGAGAAAAATGCATAAATATTACTTATCTAAGTTTAAACACCCTCATGCACACAAAAATGGACACATGCTCACATTTAAACACATAGAATACATTTAGAGATACACAAACACAGACACCCAGCCACAGAGAACACATCCGGGAGCCACGGAGGTGTCTGAGTGAGCAGATTTCTGTCAGCAGGAGCTTAACTAATTGTTCGGGAAGTAAAGAGGAGATTAAAGCCCAGGAGTGAGAAGCTGCCTGTTTCCTCAGGGAGCCTGGTTTACACAGACAAACAAAACACAATCCAGCTCTTTGTAAACTAGGCTGCTTGGCCGTTTCAGAAGCAGTCACTGCACTTCAGATCACACTAAGATCTGCTCATTGCAACACCTAATTATTAATACAATACATAATACATAATTATTAACTCAACTGCTCTGGGATACACCCCTTGTTTGACTAGTGCTCGCATTTGCCAGTATACCTGCACTGTGCCTGCGTAATTAACATTCTCAGCACCATTTATCCATGTCTGACCAATCCCGAGTAGCACAGGGAATAAGGCTGCAGTACAGCATGGCCAAGGTGCCGGTCCAACACTCTATGGGTAACTTAGAGACACCAGTTAGTATAAAACAAGGGAAACATGTAAACAGCACAGAGGTGGGATTCAAACCCGCAGCACTGGTGGGTTTATCTTTTGCTGCATTGCATAGTAATTGATATAACTCAGCTGTACTGTTGATTCTTCCTGGGCCTACCTTGAGCTCCCAGGCACCCAAATGGAACTCCCCCACATTAAACCCGCCCCGTCACTCTACTTCCACCACAACCCCAATCCAGCCACTAAATGGCTGTTCAACATTTGAAGCTGAGATACCTGAAAGTTTTAAAAGAGATGCAGCTGACGTCACCCCTGGCAGTGCTGTCCATCCGATCTGAAGTGCTTCTAGATACAGGCATAAACACACTCGCATGCCGACAGCACAGAAAATAACAGGCACATAGAAAAATATTCTTATGTAGCACAAATAAACACATGTAGATATAAACAGAAACACAATTATTAGCACATCCAAGAACAAATGCATATGTTAAACAAATAAAAACACACAAATATAATTTAAGTGAATCCAATAATTTTATATGGCGCCTTTTAAAGAATATGAACACAGCCCCCCCCCTGCCCCCCCCCGATCCTGCTCTGGCAGTTAACATGCTTTTGGCTGCAGGTTCCAGGCTCTGCCGGACACCGGAGGAGACACACATTAGCGCAGCTGCACAGCCTGCTGGATGGCTCCTGTGCACTGGAGCCCTCCCCCTCCGATCCTGAGCCTGTGCCCTTGCCCCAGGACACTTACGGTCCCCCATCTCAGTGGAGCCGTCACAGCCACCCGCACACCCCCCGCCTCAGGAACCAGGCCCAGTCGCAGGCTTCTCTGCAGGACCTGCTGCCAGCTTATTGGGAGGAGGAATCCAGGCGGCACCGAGACCCAGGGGCTTCCAGGACGCGGTGGACGGGTCAGCGAGCCCCCTCGCTCTTCTCCTTGTCCTTCACAGATATGTCCTTGCCTCCCTCGTCCAGCCCCCACTTCCCAGCTCCCTCTCGCTGCTCGTTTGTGGCCCCTCCCTTCCGTCTTAATGTGGACATGCTTGTTGGTGCCATTGAGACAGATGTGGACACAGGGCAGACACTGGACAGGTGGGGCACGCTGGACCTGTCTGTGGTGTCGGGCTACTCACGCCCCCAGCCCCGCCCCCGGCCTGTCTCTGCGCCTCCTCTTGACCCCGAGTCGTCCCTTTTGGGTCAGTGTCATGGCACCCATGCTTCATTGAGTCTCGTACCCTCTCGCCCACCGGGCAGCGTCTCTGCCTCCAGGCCTGCCTCCACCACGCCCCCGGACACAGACCCAGCGCCCGGCCGCACCTGTCCCCCACTCAGCAAATCACAGACTGTCACCCCATCTGCAGAGGAAGACCAGGAGTTCTACATCTGAATGGGAATGAATGGCACATTCTGGCCCTTGGGAAGAGTACAAAGATTTTAACCTGTTCAGTTTAGTAGTGGAGTCAATTAAAGAACACTCTTAGGCCTGCATCTGTAAGGTATATTATTAATATGACCATTAAATAATATTTGTATAAGGACTTTCAGTATTTTTATGATTGTCACTGCTGTTATTTTTGTTAAGATTAATTTGATCATAATGCCTGTATAGTTTAAAAATGTGCTGAGACACTTCCTTTGAGTGAAGACAGGTCAGTCTACCTGATGTGGTTAACAGAGTACAGTCTCAATCCCAAAATGCATGACTGCAGAGAGCAGAAAACATTAACAGAATAAAGAATGCAGGAAGCTGCACAGCAAATCCCCATTGCTGATTCAAACCAGTCCAGCTACTGTGATTTTTTTTGTGAATGTGCATCTCCCTCTAGTGGAAGAATAGTGTGAAAATTTGTGTTCATGTCTTTTTTTAAAATGGCATAAGTAAATCAACAATGGCTAGGTCCATTTCAGTTTCTGTGAATTCCGAGGGTTTATTTAGAAATGTATGCATTCATTTTTTAAATTATAAAGTACATTTAATGTCACTAAGTTTATATAAATCCTGGAAAAGTATCATGGCACTCTCACACAGTGGAACTTTAATTTTATCTTTATTCATTTTTATTTTCCTAACAACAATACAGTAAATGTATCTATCAATCCATTTTATGAAATTGGTCATTTGCCAGTACAGGATGTTGGTGGGGGGGATCCTCCAAAGTCTATATTAGTCTATATCAGTGGTTCTCAACCTTTTTTGCACCATGACCCAATTTTTACCATGACAGCTCAGTCATGACCCTATATCAAGTATACCTTTAAATTAACGCTATGATCGAGCAACGCTCTGCAATTTACACCAATCATTGCCTATGGCACAAATCTGATTGGATGTGCCAGTGAATTTTAAATTAAGCATCTGTGGTTTGGCTTATTGGATTGGTTGTGTGTTCACTAGTTTTGCACTAAGCATTTGCAGACCCAAGTTAATTTGAGGACTGAGGCTGGGAAATCTGATTGTGGATCAGCATCAGAGCTCGCTGGCTTTAAAATGCATACAGCCCTTTCAGAACTTGCTGCGACCCAAATATGGGTCACGACCCAGGGGTTGAGAAGTGCTGGTCTATATCAGCTGGACGGCAATTCACTTGGGCTGTGTGTTTTTCTATATTAGGCTCAAATCTGTCCACAATTTGCCGTCAGACCAAGTGGCTACAGCACAGCTGATTCTATGCATATGTGTATTAGCCAGGCGCTAATCTGACTTTAGTAACCCCATAAGGCAGCGTGAAAAAAACCCTGATAGAATCAAAACCCATGATGACTTTCCTTTACACAAGGAACAACAGGAGACCAACCCCGGAATTTATAACCAAATCCAAAAATGCAGACTGTTCTCTATCCTGACACCAGCTATGGGACCAATGACCTCGGCCAAGGACCAGTAAGAACTGGTTCCAAAGAAACCAAAAAAATCCTAGTGAGTGGTTCCTCATCTTGTTTTCCACATATAGCCTTCAATGACATCATATTGTCAGTCAGCACATTACATATTGCGTGTTATTATATTTTCAGTTGCCATATTTCAGGTATATCACAATTTTAAGTTTATCATTTTCCTGAATACAAAACCCGAGACAGAATCTCCACATGCAGAGGTGAGCTTTGCAGTGCTGATGTCATCAACAGCCAATCAGGGGACAGTATTGGGTAAATCAACTTTAGAACAATCTCATTGTGACTCCAAATGTGGTAGCAGACTGGGAGACTCCTGCCTCATATCACAATGTGTGATAAAGTCCCATCTATCAAATGTCTGACTCCAGCAGGTAGGTCAAGTGGAGTGATTTCTGCATTTACAGCCTTGAGATCACAAGAGTGAAATCTGTTAGAAGATGAATGTTTGTAAATTATGGAGACACAGTGGGTGTCACGGTCCCCTCATTCCCCCGGAGAGCAGCGTTCATACCCCCGGCTTCATGTGTATGGAGTTTGCATGTTCTTGCATGTCAGGGGTTTCCTTCAGGTTCTCTGGCTTCCCCCCACAGTCCAAACATGCTAAGTTGAATTGGTGTTGCCAAATTCAATTAATTGCACGTTGGTGTACGTGTGTGAGTGCGCCCTGTGATGAGCTGCTGCCCCATTCTGGGACGTTCCCTACCTTGTACCTGTTGTTTTTGGGATGGGCTCCAGATCACCAGGAGCCTGCATAGGACAAGGGGGTATGGAAAATGAATGGATGAAGTTAAAGACCACAGATGATCCAAACAGTTGTTTAACTAATCAGCTAAGTAAAGTGTAGATTTTTGTATTTCCACAGTTCTAACTAGAAAGTCAGAAACCATATTTTTGGACACTCGCTTTGGCCAGAACTTCCTGGACTTCTACTCCTGAAAGAGCTGCTAGCGCCTAATCCCAGCGTACCTGGCAGCCCAAAGCACTGACGCGGCTTCTTGCCACACTGTGCACCACTAATCCACCCCTCAGAGGCTTGGGTGTGGAAGTAGGTCACGTTAGCTTCCACTTCCGCTAACTAATGTCCTTCATTTGTCTTGCTTTAATGATTCTGTGCTTTTCTCTGGCAGCAAAAGAAGGTAACCATCCTTTGCTACAGCTAATTGTGTTGTAACATTTGGTCATTTCAGTACCAGGATTCCAGTACATACCTTTCCAGCCACCTGCCAAGTCCCACACGCCTCAGGCCTCCATTCACAAGCCGCTCATGGTCTTTGAGAGCTACAGTGCTGCGGGCTGTTTACCAGGCTGACTCCTCTAGTCAAACGGGGCACTCAGGTCACCATGGTTTATGCTGGCAGCTTCCCAGCTACAAAGCTAATATCATGTCTTACCTCGAACCCCAAACTTTGGCCATCCTTCTGGCATTCCTCAACCGCAAAGCCAGAAGCTTTGCATTATCCTATGTGACCCCAAGTTCCCCAAATAAAAAGAGCCAGAAATGACCAGATACGCATAGCACATGGTATCAATTTTCTATCACCATCTGTGACACAGAGGTCTTGGAGGACAGATTCCAGGTGTGTCTCTTTAGTACCACATCTGGAACTTCAGAGTGTCCGAAGGTAGTGAATAATAATCGTGCCCGTCCTGTGTGTCCCGTCAAGCACTTCAGAACCACCTACCATAGACAATGTACAGGATGTCAAAGGTCACTTCTAGGTCAAATGGACTGTGGTGAGAACAGCATCAGAGCAAGATGCTCGTGGGGAAGGTCCAAATTCAGCATCAACTGCGAGCAGCCATATTAGCATAGAATGTATTAATAGGGAAAAAAAACTGATTAGGGGCTTGAGAGGAATGAAAACCTGAACGCCATTTAAAAGACCTTCGTTCACTGAATATGTGTTATATTTGGTATCTGTGGTCCGGGACTCAAAATGCTGATTTTAAACCTCTTTTAAATGAGGAGAACACTTAGTTCTTGTCGTAAACAGAGAACTGAATTAAATTTTTGTAGTAAGTGATTCAAATAAGTGATTAAGAGTGAATCAGCATCTTAAAACATATCAGTCAGGACCAGGGCTGTAAAGGCTGTTCAACTGGACCTCAGACTACGATTTCTAATGCCTGTTTCTGGAGTGTTTCTCACGGTCTCTCCAGTCTGGACCTGCACGGCTTCTGGAATCTGGAAGCCAGAGCACATTCCCTTCTGCCATGGATGCTTTGGGTCCTGACTCACAGACCTTATTAAGATTAAGATTAATTTTATTGATCCCAGAGGGGAATTCAGGCGCATACAGCGGCAAGAACATAGTGCACTGAGGAACATACACATAGTGCTAAACAGACAAGGTACAAATGCACCAGGCTGCACATAGTGCAAAGTAAATGTAGTGCCATCAGATTTTAAAAATTGCACATATAAAATATCCTGAAAAACGGAATATTGTCACCCTATAGTATTATTATTTGATATTATCATTTGTTTACTTATTAGTTACAAATTCTGTTACACTGATTGCAGTAGCTGAATGCATGTAATTGTCTACACGGTTGCGTGAGGGTGGGTACGGGCCAGCCGGTACGGGATTTTACGATCGGAGGTATGCTTCTCCCCGCCTGGCCCCGCAGAGCCCCGTGGAGCTCCCGCCGCCAGGGATTCTGATCCAGTGGTACGGACATCGCCGACAGAGATCGCAAACACTGGCCATCCCCCTTTCAACACGGTTTATTGACTTAACATGCCTCTCTAAATGCCGCACAAATATCGGACAAGGGAAAAGGAGCGTTGGGACCCCCGAAAGCACGGTGACTGCGAGTGCGATATCAGCTGGGACAGACAACAGGGTAATATTACTAAATATTACCTGTTATTTAACGCATCCATCAAATTTAATTAGGCGTTTGTGGGAAAAGATGTTCATATGCGCTTTTATTCTGTCAGGGCAAAAGACTGGGACGTTTGCATCCTCGAGTGTGCAGATGTATTTTATGATGTGGTCGAACAATTAGAGTAATACTGTGGTTAATTTATAGTAAAACGTGAACGATTAAATGGTATAATTAATTCGGGAATAATTTCACTTTATGTTAGGTGTATATATACAATTTAGCCATACATTCTTTTAGTAATGTATCATTCTGGAGTTTTCCTGGTGCCCTGCGTCGGGGGAGAGCTGATTTAAACTGCTCTTAAGTTTACTCCGTAAGCGGGTTACTACCGTACCTGGTATTGTGCTAATCAAAGGGCGTTTTCCACCGCACCAGGTACCAAACTTTTGGTTCTTCGAGAAATTGCGACAAAATTACATCGCTATATTTTTAACAAAATCACACCGCTAGGACAACATTATATATGCGTGCTGTATTAATAATTAATATATTCAGCAAAATACTTTTTCATTTCTTGGCATGCCAACCGGATCTTTTTGTTGTATCTGTTCTTCCGACCAGATCATTTATCAGTGTTTTCGCAACTATTTTCACGGCAGCGTTTGTATTGTGTTTTATTGGCAGGCTGCTTGCATAACCAATCAACAAAAGATAGCGTTTGAAGTCCCACCCCAAAGTATCGAAGTACCAAAGAAGTACCCCAGCTGATTTGGCAGTTTCGGTACTCGAACGGAAGTCAATGAAATAGCGAAAGTACCGAAAGTACCGTACCAGAACTACCTTATTTCGTACGGTGGAAAAACGCCCTTGGTAGCAAAGACAATCGAGCAAGTTGGAAGTGCAAACGCAGTTATTTATAGAGCAACACCTACTCCAGCAGTTAAAGAATTGCCAAAAATGGTGCAGGCTATAGTGTCAGGGGGGAAATAATTATCTAACATTGTGTCATAATATAAATAAATAAAACCAGCTCATATGACATCCACCTGTTCATCCAGTTACTGCATATAGGCTATGAATATAATGTTGCTTCACACTTAATGTTCTTCTGCTCAGACCCCAGCTAAGAAATGAGTAATGATATTTTGTGCTAATTTCATTTACAGCGAACTTTCTCCACAACCACCCTGTCACCACAGAAACTGTGCACCCCCCCCAGACGCCGTGGGCCCTGGCTGCAGTGCCTTGAATCGTGTCCCTTGTGCTGCCATGGGTGGCCAGTGGCTGAGCTGGCTGCTCGTCAGCCTGTGGCTGCTGCGGGGGCGCTGTGGCGCACTGCGGGGGCGCTGTGGCGCACTGCGGGATCTGCACGCGGAGTTTGCCGTCAGACTCTACCAGGCGCACGCAGACAGGGGCTCCAACCTCATCGTGTCGCCCCTCAGCGTCTCCACGGCCCTGGGGCTCCTGCAGTTTGGGGCCAGGGGGCGCAGCCTGGCCCAGCTGGAGGAGGCCCTCGGCTATAACGTCAAGGGTAAGACCTACCAGCACCGCCCCTGGAAATCCGGCCCCATCATTCAAAGCCCTGAACTCTACCAAAATCAGACAGTCCAACGTCATTCAAGTTTTAGTAGAAAAACTGACACTGAGGGCTTTTATAAGTGAAAAAGCTTTTGGAACAAGGTCGTTTTATTATTTGATCTTGTCAACACTGTCCTAAACCCTCCAGGTCAGTGTACAGGCTTTTCTCTTGGGGTGACCAGGTTCTGACTCCTGAAGTCAAATTTAGGTAGAAAATGAATATAAGTATACACACCTATAAGCCAAAGCATTACGACCCAGGGGTGATGTTAGTAATTTGGGGGCCCCAGGCAAAGGCCCGTTTCCATTTTGCTTCACACAATCATAGATAATGAACAAAAAGACCATTTGGAGGCATCTCAGTTAACAAAGCCACAGAACTAAAGGACAGACCCACATGAGAATTCTAACTGAAGAACTTCAAATGACCTTCAGTCAATTAGAAGACAATATAACAAGAAAAAGATTATAATTATATAATCTTTAAAATTTTCAAGATAAAAGTGCAGGACATGCTTTTTACTGAAGCGTTTGAACATTCTCTGGGGGGGGGGGGGGGGGGGGTCATGTATATATTACATTGTGGGGACCAGATTTCTCCACAATGTGATAAAAAGCTGTAACTTTTAAACATTTTTTCAGTCCCCACAAGGATAACCTCCATTTTATAGATGTCTCTGAATGTAATCAAATAACAAAAATGACAGAAGCATTAAAGTTAGGGCAGGGTAGAGGTTAGGGTTGTACAAATGAGAGTTTAGGCATATGCCCATAGAAATTAATGGAGTTTCCATAAAGATATATTATTAAAAATGTTCCTGTTTGTTTACAGGGTTAGGAATCATATGTTCAATGAAAGGTTGAATTTTTCTCATTTTTTCAGTGTCACATAAAGCTACTTCACCAAAAGGTGGATTTTTTTCTAACCATTTTTACAAATCTTTACAAGGGGTGCCAATAATTGTGATGGGCGCTGTGTATCATTATGACTCAGTACTGTTGGAAGATGGATATTTTAGGCCAAAGTGGTTCCTCTCTGCCCAGTACCCAGGAAGCTATAGGTAGAAAGAGGGAAAGAGGATCATTTGGCACAGAACTGCAGTGTGATGCCAGTTCCCATGTCCCAGGCTGAAGCACATTTCTGGACATATGTAACATATCATATCTAACCTCATATCTAACCTCAATTTTTGCTGCCCCCCAGATGTGCATGTACAGGAGCTCCTGCAACATGACTGGGGGGCTGCGGGTAACTCCAGCCAGAGAGTGGCAGTTCGCCTGGCATGTGCCCTGTTCATCCAGCACGGCATATCAGTCCTCCCAGCCTTTACCCAACATGCATCAGCGTGGGGCAACAGCAGCCTGGTTCAAACAAGCTTTAATCAGCCAAACCAGACTATCAGCCAGCTAGAGGAATGGATCCGCAGAAATGCAGATGGTGAGCTAACACTGTATGAAAACATTCATGTTTATCATCACAAACCTATTTAAATACTTAATATTACACACAGTGATGCACAAGTAACTAGTATAATAATGGAAACAATATAGGCTGCATGCAGAATTATTAATTATGTCTGTGTTTTGCTTGTATCTTCTCTTCAGCCCAATAGTTTCAGTCCAGATTAATCTCCAGTCAAGAATGACCTGTTTCAAAACAGAGCATGCTCAGTATTCTGTCTGGGTACTTTCTGTTTGGAGTAAAACAGGGAACCGTAGATACTCCCCTGTACAGAATTATTAAGCAAATTATTATTGCTATTAAAATGGGCCTAAACAGGATGTTACAGAGAGCGGGGGGAAATAATAAAGTGCCAGTCAGAATTTCTCAGTGGAATGTTCTTAGACTCATGCCTAAGATTGAGACTTACAGTCCCTTCATTCCAAGTTGCCCATCTGTTTTGCTTTGTGTTTTACAACAAATGCAGTCAAGCAGAATGTATGTCCTCCAATTTCTCCCAGTTACTGGTAAATCATGATGGGATGGTAATCGGCTAATTAGCTCAGGAACCTCCCCTGTGTGAAAGCGCCTTCTCCCAACTAAACATCACTTACTCACTCAAGTGCTAATGGTATACAGGTAGACATTTCTCTGTGGCAGACATTTCAAAGCTTTAATTGAAGTGTCTCCCCATGGTTTTGAACCTGGAATCTTCTAGCTTAAAGTGTAGTCCCTTTTCCAATATGAGTCTGCAGTCTTTTAATGGTAATGTTTAATTAATTTGTTGAAAATGTACTCTTATAGCTGACACTGAGATGGATGTACAATTGCCCATCTGGAGTGGCTCCCCAGACTGGGGGGGGGCACACATGGCACAGGTGAGCACACTGGCTTTCCGCAGCACATGGCAGAGGTGCTTTCATCTAGGGGAGGAGCTGCCCTTCACCTTGGCTGATGGCAGTGTCACTAAGGTCCCCATGATGCACCAGCTCACAGAGGCCCGCTTTGGTAAGCAAGTCTATAGTTATGGGAAAGTCTCTAGTCAACCACTATGTTGAAGGATCCCTGTACTACATGGAACTATAGCTACGCTCCAAATAAATCACCTAAATTCAACTTTATAAAGAGATACATAAGGATATACAGTATATGGGCCATTCTGGAAAAAAAGAATGTGCTTTGAAGTCTTAAACAAAAACCTACACATTCTGAAAAATAATATGTAGTATAGGTATACTATGACCTTGTACTCGTTAGAGCAGTATGGAAGAGAGATGGATGGATATGTAATATGATATCTTTGGTATAATATATTCTATGCTTTGATGATTCTGTAACAGGAAGAATATGCAAAACCTCAGACTTACAGGGATCTCAGGAAAAAATGTTCATCCTACATAGCAAACCTAGTACATATCAGCCATGAATCCAGCTGGATATTTTAATTGCGGTAGTTGAGGTTAAGTGGTTGATAATTCATTGGGCTTGAAACTACTGTGTGTGTGTGTGTGTGGATTAGTATTACATTTTTCAGGACCCCACAAAGATTTGTGAATGAAATCAAAATACTAAAAATGCCAAAAGTCTTGTATTCTGTTTGGTTACTTATGGATAAGGTTAGGGCTGGGTAGGGGTTAAGGTTGTCATGTTGGGATTAGAGTTTTCCCCATAGAAATGAATGGAGAGATGTACCCAGAAAGATATAATTGAAAACTGTGCGTGTGTGTGTGTGTGTCCAGGCCAATTCCATACTGCCATGGACCTGAGGTACAGTGTCCTTGAGCTCCCCTACCTGGGAGGTTACTTTGGTCTTCTGGTGGTCCAGCCCAGTGACAGAAAGATGCCCCTGTCCCAACTGGAGACACAGCTCAGTGGACATGCTGTGGCCATGTGGCACTCCAGCCTGCACAGGATCAAGATGGACATCTTCCTCCCTAGGTGAGCACCACTCCTGTGGAGAGGATAGGGAGGGCAACAGAGTGTTTCCAGTTCCTGTTCTCTGACATTAAGGTGCTGTAATACCACACCAGACAAAGAGTGAAACAGTCTGTTGCCATTGGCAGGTTCAGGATCCACAGCAGGTCCAGCTTGAGATCGGTGCTGCCCTCACTTGGTGTCTCTGACATCTTCAATCCTGCAGTTGCAGACTTCACAGGGATCTCAGGTAACTTTATCCTGATCTAAAAAAAGCAAAAATCACTTGTAAAGGGATCTATTGAGAGCAACACTGAGGTAGTCATTGAACTAGTCTGTTACTTGAGCAGAATTATTTATGCCCCAAGGACATAAAGTTTGAGCCAAATTGTTTTGTAACGTTAGTATAACAGCTTATACACTGTACTTCTTGCTATATAACATCATTACAATATTTAGTATCAAAGACCTCCTTCGGCTACTTCTCCGCTGTTACGTTTTTGTATCAAAACCCAGATATTAGTTTCCGTTTTCCCCTTTCATCTACTACCCCGAAGTATCAGCCCTCAAAAACTGAGACTTTTAACAATGCTGTCAGAGCCATGTACTTAAGAAAACTCTGCTTCAGAGTTGCAGTATGGATAAGCAGTATGGATAAGTGAAAACACGGAGTCTAAAACCACCCTAATTGGGGTGCTCATTGCGTGGCCCATCCCTGATTTGATATCACTAGTTACACCCTCTCATTGTCTGATAGTTCACCTGGTCACTCTATACATAAATAAACTGTTGAGATTGATGATACCATCTGATTTGATCCAGTACCCAGGTTGATTACACAGATACCGATCCCAAAACCAATATTTGGTGTCCGCCCTATCCTGACTATAAAATTTGCCACCATAGCAGGAGTGTACTGGTGGATCGATCACCCAGTTTCCCTAGTCACTAGGGTCTGAGGCCCTGATAGTTTTCCCTTTTCACCTTGGAGCTGTTTTCAATGGTGCGTTCCCTGTTGCTGACCTGTATCACGCTAATAACGTCTCACGATGTGACGGCTGCATGTTTGCACAAAAAAAAACTAATTTACAGATCACTGGCTCAATGCGTGCATGCTTAATGTAGGCTAATAGCTATGTCATATACATTTTCGCTCATTCACCGTGGATGGAAATACCTTTATAAACCACGTAAAAACGCCTGTGTTGAGAGCGATAATTTTTTTGTTTGAAAACTCAATTTTTAAATGAAAACGTAGCATTTAGTGTCTTTGTGTTCAGAATCTCCCATCACCCAATATATAGTTCAATATATCGTGAGTATGCCATTTTGTACTGCTTTAAAATTGAAAACTGTAAATTTCATTGACTACATAACACACATCACATGAGTGTCGGAACAATATATGAGCAACCTTGCTCAGTCTGAACTGTAACCGTAAATCGTTGTTAAGTAGCTTGCTTATGAAATATATGAACTATAACAACAGTGCCAGGGCTACCACTGCTTCAAAAACAATGGATTTGACTGCTTTACATGAGTAAGGTTAATTCACAATTAATACAGTGTATTGAAGATTAGTATAAAACATCATAGTTACAGCTGCAGTTCCCAGCATGCTTGCGCATGTGGATGCAGTGCAGTCAAGTATGTTGTAAATAAAGTGACGTGTTGCAAAGAAGCATGAATAACGACATGTACTTATTCATAAATAGCAACGTTGTTTTCCATGTTCTGGCATTTGTTTATGTTAATATCCGGCGCATAAATGTGTAGCAGCATAACATCCGCCTGGTGTCTAAAATCACCTGCTGTCTGCCCTTACCCCCTAATGAGCGTTCTATGCAGCAAACGCTATGGAGTGAATGAGTAAACAATTGGACATTTTGAGCGCAGCCATTGGTCCCATCATCACCATTTATGTCAGAGATCCATCTTTCTGGAGCTTTTAGAGAATACATTAGAATTTTAAAAGAACTGGATTTTAATTTTTTTAAATTTAAATTAGTACCTGCTTAACACTAGCAGCATCTGGCCAGTTTATCCACATGATTATTTGAATGACTTCAGGGCTACCCCCATGCATTACGGAACACCTACACCCCTCTTGTTTCCAGCTGAGGGGGGCCTCTATGTGTCAGAGGTTCTGCAGGAGGCCGTGGTGGAGGTCATGGAGAATGGAACCAAGGCAGAGGCAGCCACAGGTACGTACAAGTGATTCTCTCAAACTTCCACATGTTTGTTTATTGGCTCTGACAGCTTAGGCATGGACATCAGAATCCATTTTAAATAAGAGAACCGACACAGTCTGTGGGCCCTAAGCTCTGCTTTTTCCATGTAGGAGATATATAGAAAACATTGCACTACCTTAATGTTTACAGATGTGCATTACCTTGTTTTTAAACTGCATTAGTCATACATTTTATAGCACATTTTTGTGGTAAAACTGGCTGGTAATTGCACTAAGTGTTATTTTGGAGACAAGTTCCAAACTAGACTCAACAATGACACAAACATGAAAAGTATATCCTCCTGTGCAGCGGTGGTCCTGCTCAAACGCTCCCGGGCGCCCGTGTTCAAGGCAGACCGACCTTTCCTTTTCCTCCTCAAACAAGTCAGCACAGGTACAATAAAGTTGTTTAAATGAAAATGGTTTTCTTAGCAGCTTTTAATAATAAATAATGCAAATCCCAAAGCTTGCAGTTCTACCCACACCAGGGAATTGTGACCTGTACTATTAGATTACATGCATACTGTATACATCATGCAAAGGCACTCTGGGACACAAATCTATAACCTTCTGTTTTCAAGCCTATTTTTCTTTCCTTATAACCCGTGTGTGCAGTGACTGGTACTTTCTCTCTTCACGGCAGGGACCATTCTGTTCATCGGGCGTATGCTGAATCCAGCAGAGCAGAAACTATGAGCAATAATCAAATTCCCCCCCCCCCCCCCAAAAAAAAAAACATAAAACCACAGATATTCAATCTGACGGACACTGAATCAGTTACAGTAGTGTTTCCCAACCTGGTCCTCGGCGACCCCAAACAGTCCACGTTTTTGCTCCCTTCCAGCTCCTGATGTGAAAAGTCTGGAGCACAAACGCGGACAGTCTGTGGGTTCCTGAAGACCGGGTTGGGAAACACTGAGTCAGTGTGATAACAGCTGTGTAAATATTTGTGAATAAAATTATAATACCTGTTTTTCATTTTTTTTATTCTTATTTGAGGGATTATGACTAAGCACACACAACCCGAGAAACAGATCGCAGTATTCATCTTATTTTGAGAGATGTAGCTGTTTTTATTTTTCTTATTTTTTAGCTTCCACTGCTGAGGGCTGTACTATAAAGCGGGTTTACTGGCTTAGCTAGGTTATTTGAGACTTACTTTTTTGGCACTACGAATCATAGTTCATTTTAAAATGGGGTATATTACTACAGTATTTTACACTGCATGCCTAACCTGCTCCAAGCGAATACGACTTTTAGCTTAAGAGAGCCGCAAGTCCTGCCCCTTCACCAAAAATGTAGGTAGAAACTGTCCTTTCACCTAAAAACTTGCAAAGAATTGATATAAGAGCCGCCCTTTGACTAAGGATTTGGATTTGGTGATACGACCGATTTATCCTGATACTGATATTCGGTGTCAGTCGCTTCACGGCCCCTAGTCAGCTGGGCAGCGGTGCTGACAATGAAGTTTGCTGAGCAGGATGGGCAACTTACTGACTGATAACCACCATCGTAGCACCATTTCATATTGAATGTGGCAATCAGGGTTTGTTAACCTGGCTCCAGCAAGTTAACTTTGGGTATATAAAACTCACTTTGTATTACACTCAAAACATCTCGTTAAGAGCAAAACATCCATCCATCCACCCTTCACTGCTGCCCATACGGTTTGGGGACTCAGGGGCAGCAATCACGCCTCACCTCCTCCTCACCTCCTCCAGCTCCTCTGGAGGGATACCAAGGCTTTCTAGCACAGCTGAGAGAGGTAATTTCTCCACTATATCCTGGGTCTCCCCCCAGTTCGACATACCCAAAACACCTTCGCAGGAAGGCATCCTAGCCAGATGCCCGAACCACCAGCTGGTTAGTATCGATGTGGAAGAGCAGTGGCTCTACTCTGAGCCCCTCTGGGATGTCCGAGCTTTTCACCCAATCTCAAATGGCACTTTTACACCGCCACCAAGAACCAAGCTGAACCTGAGCCAAACTGAGAAGATAGTTTTCCATTGTAAATTACAGGAGTCATACACACTCTGACATGGCCCTGGCTTACTAACAGGGCCGAAAGCGTGACCAAAACCGAGCTGGGTGTCACCACCATCTGGGTCGGGTACAGCTTGGTGCCTATATGACAGTGAAAAAGCACCATAAGGCTGAGCTCAGACACCCTGCAAAGAAAGCTTGTATCCACAATCTTGTTCTTTTGGTCATACCCAAAGCCCGTGACCACATGTGTGTAGGAACGTAGATTAACTGGTATCTCAAAATATTGCCTTCCAACTGAGCTTTCTCTTGACCAAAACAGACTGGTAAAATACCCACATAGCTGCCAACACTGCCTTGATCCACCTAACAATCTCCCACTCCATCCTTCCCTCACTTGTAAACAAGACCCCAACATACTTGATCCTACACTTGATGCAGTAACTCATCCCCAACCAAGTGGAGGTAATCCAACCTTTTCTGGTTGATAACCATGGCTTCAGACTTATAGGTGTTGATCCTCATCACAAACGCTTTACACGAGGCTGCAAACTGCCCCAGTACATACTGGAGGTGACAGCTCAATTCAGCTGACAGGACCTTAGGAGTACAAAGACACACTCCTAAGGTCACCAAACTGGACACCCTCCACCTCTTGGCTGCACCTGCACCTCTTGGCTACCCCAGTGGATCATTAACTTGAAAATAAAAAAGAAAGAAGAAAAAGAAAAGATTCAAGTCAAAAGTTAGTGACAAAACCATTAGGTGTTATTGCACAGTACATACATGTAGATTGTGAGGGCACATACTGCACTTTTCCATTGAGAGTGGACATATCTTTGCATGTTTCTGTGTGCTGGGAAAAGTATTTAGTAAGAGGTATTTATGTGTAATAGAATAAATGGATGTAAGGAGAGGTAGAAATTAGACAAGAGATAGAGAGGAAAAATAAACTGACAAAATTAACTGAAGGAAGAAAAAGGGGAGAATGGAGAAAGTTGGTTAGTCAGCCGTTATGCGCAATATCCCTGTACTCAGCCAAGAGCCAATGAGTCACTCCACGTTCCCCACAGGCACTGCCAGGCTGGACCCACCACATACCAGAAGCGGGCCTGAGGAGAGGCATGGTGACCTGCAGGGCAAGGCCCTGCCCACAGACCACACCCGATTCTATGGTAGTTTTTTTTTTTTTTTTTAATGCTGGTTTGTCTGTATGTGTGTATGAGTGAGAGAGACTAACCTGGTATAATGCATTAAAAGTAACAGGACATGCAGGCGGGATCAGCCCAGGGCAGGAGAGACCGGGAAGCGAGGAGATGGCCACCAGAGGCACACTGTCCCAGACCAGCTTTAGTGACCCAGCCCTGGGTCACCCACCCCACTGCAGCCCGCCACAGGCACAGGGCAAAGCCACTCATTGAGGCCAGGGCAGAGAGAACAGGAAGCGAAACAAACTAGGATCTAGGGCAGGGCTGGGAAATCTTATCTGCAAAGGGCCGGTGCGTATGCAGGTCTTTGAGATAACCTGTAGGGCAGCTGTCAAACCCAGGTGTGAGGACTCTTCAGTAAGTCAGTCCTCTAATTAGTGAGCAAATTAGGGAGTTGCAGCGAAAATCTGCATACACACCGGCCCTTTGCAGATAAGATTTCCCACCCCTGATCTAGGGGAAGCGACAGGATTGGGGAGCTAGTGAAGTCCGTATTTAAGCATTTTGAGTGTGTTCAGGGTGAACTCCAACATACTGGTATCAAACTGCGGTGTAAGGGGGGGGGGGGGTTAAGTAGATCCACACCTGGCTGGCGCCTATTCACCAGGGCAACTCCACAGTTGAATGGAGTCCTGTCCCACTCTGGGAGTTTGGTTGGCATCGAGGTGAGCTTGACTATCTAGATGGTATATCTCTACCCCCCCCCCCCCAGCTCAGGATCCTTTCTCTCCAGAGGGCCTATGTTCCATGTTCCTAAAGCCAGTTTCAGGATTGATCCATTATCTTTTCTTTCCACCGCTCATGCATTTTTCTTTATAATTCACACTCAAGTTGGAAAAAAATGAATTTGCTTGAAATAGTTCATTTACAACCACCAGTCAGGGTGTAAAATAGAAAGGAGTTTTATTTGTGTAAATACTTAGAAAAGCGGATCTCATTATATAGCACTTTAAATATCTCTGAAAACTATTTACACAGATACAATATATTGAAAATACTTTATTTGATAGCATCTGAAATTTTACAAAAATTGACAAGTATGGCAAAGATTTGGTCCCTTTGTTGGATGGTGTAGCTAAGGTAAAGAGATTTCCGAAAACAGTACTGCTTCCCAAGACAGACATGCCTCAAAGCACTCGCTGTAAATTAAAATGTCAAGAACCTAAAATTTCTTTAAAAAGATGAACATCGCGGGAGTCAATATCCTTTCATCAATATTCTTTTACGAGAGTGTTGTATATTGGTCAGATGTGTCTGTGTGAGTGTTTGTAGGGGGCACAATAAAGTGTGACCAACAAACAAAGTTAACTTTTTTAGAGGGTCTGATGGTGTGATGTCAGTCTCAGACAGCATCATCAAAGCAGCGAAAGCAACTTCACAGGCAATTTTGACGCAGCAATCTCTGCGCCTTCCTGTCAGTAACCTCCTAGTGCAGCACCTATCACCCCATTGGAGGATATGGTAAGAGTGCAATTTCATCGGTGGATATAAATGAAATCCACAAATCAGGCATGTGGAGACCACAAGACAATCCAGTCCTACTGGCAGATATGTAAAGGGATTCACCTGGTGGCTGCAGGTTCGCTATGCGTCACCATTATCCCAATGGCGGGGAGAATGTCGTTCCTACAGCATGGAGAGGCTACATGTCCAGGGTAGGGACTCCTATGCAACAAGTCGCAGTAGAAGCACTCTGCACTCCAGGAGCCCAAGCATCGTGGTCACAGCCACAGTATATTGATGCACCATCATCATCAGCACTGTAACAGAGGCAGTAACAAGACAGAACAAACCTCTCAGAAAAGGAAAAAAAAAAAAAACATAAACGTTTACAGCCCCATGTGGAAGTTCTCTGCCACTTCCTGTCTTGAGTATCACACGTTGATTACACCCAGTCTGTAGTGTACTTCTGTGCCTCTCCAGAAGCCCAGCATGTAACAGTAGCTCCCAAGAGACGTGCATTCATGAGGCCCCAGACAGACGACAGGGCTGGAGGAGCGAAGCGAGGGCTGGAGGAGCGAAGGGAGGGCTGGAGGAGCGAAGGGAGGGCTGCGATCAGCACACATGGCACACTTAACATCCATGTATGTGGTTCTTGTGATCTGCCTCCATGTGGATCTCCTCCAGGAAGCTCTGCAGCTGCTCAACCAGGACCCGCTTCTTAAACCTAAGGAGGGGAAGAAGAGTTTTAAGGGCTGGATGGTACAGGCTGCAGCTTCTATAACGTAACATCTCCATCATAAATGACCAATTATATGTGCTTCTGTAGCTACACTTATGTAACATGATAATTACAGGCACAGTCACCCTAATGATGGCACTCAAGACAGCTTAATAATGCACCTGCCGGCCTCTTTGATTATGTTCTGCAGGAATATCAGTCGCACACTGAGGCTGCCGCGGAGCTGTTTCAGGAAGTAGAAGATCTTCTCATAGCCTAAAGAAGCAGATGAAAACAGCAGACATGGGTGTCGTCTCTCACAGTACAAACTCATCCACTACAAGAAGCTACAGAGCTTCACATTTCAGGTTGATATCCGGTCCACATTCCTCCCGCCGGTCGGCACGTACGTCGACCCGGCTTGCGGATTTCTCGGGTGATGAGGAGCTTGAGCTCGGTGTTGCGGCCCTGGGCCTCGGCCTCATGCAGCTTCTTCAGCTGGCTGGGGGTGGGTCGGACCAGGGAACTGGCGACCCGGCTGTCCCCTGGTGGCTCGTCGCCGTTCTGTCTGTCGTCCGCCACACTTCCCAGGTATGGTGATACCTGCAGTAGCCCATCATCTTCGGGGGCTGGTGGCCCCTCAGGGCTGTAGTGGTTGCCCATGTGGTTCCCAAAGACCCCGTCATCAATGCCATGGTTGGTGTCAGACACTGCAAGGGAGTGAAGCTTATTCCATTAAACTGTATATTTACCTGCACCTTTTGTCACAACAGCAGAAGCCCATATGGTGTCCATTTGTAAAGGACCATTAAGAACTTGGCAATTCCCATTACTTCCATTATTAAAAAGAACTTCAGGCTGCTTACAAAACTGGCAACTTCACAAATTCCAAGAAATCCAGTCTCATAGGTCATCATGTCTGTACACTGAATATAGGATAGGGTAGGGTAAAATTGTACAGGGCCTCAGCTACACTAATATCAAGTTTATACCAAGTCCTCACATACAACTGCTTTCTCTTTTCTGATCAAATAATTTGTGACTCAGTTAGCAGATGGTGTCCCAAGGAGGGCTGAGGGAGAGTCAAAGATTCACCTCTGGGGGAGGGAAGCAGCTTGGCGCATGGAACTGGAGCCTGGGGGCTTGCTGGCATAGGTGGGGCACTGGGAGGTGTGGGGGAGCTGCGCCCACCAGCATGGCTGCCGAGAACAGGTGGGGTATAGCCATGCCCTGGCCGGAGCAGCGGGGACATGCACCTCCGCCTCTTGGGGGCAGTAGCACCTCCTAGCATGCCAGGGTCACCCGGCCGCTTGGACTTATTCTGGGGGCTGGAAACAAACTCATCTGCCTCGTCGATCATCATTCCCTGTGAGGAAGAGCAAGTGAAAAGGTATTTGGGTCCTAGATTCTCATAAACATGGACCAGGTGCTGTGACACATGCACAAGAAACCAATCAGAACAACCATCAAAATACACCCACCATGCGAGTAAACATTAAGGCTGGAATGGTGCTGGGATAGACACTAGGATACCTCCCTGTACTAGAACAAGCATGCTAATCGTTACGGAGGATGGCCCAAAGGGAATGTCGCTTTTTGTTTGCTCTGCAAATGACAAACACGCCTCAGCACTTTTGTAAGGCTTGTAAGTGCACACTCTTACCTTCTTGTCCAGTTTAAAGGGGTTCCCAAAGGTGTGCAGGCGCTTGGGCTGGTCAGCATCTGCCTCCCTCAGAGGTGGGGCCACATGTTTCAGGAAGTCCTGGTAGTTGCCCATCTCCGCAATGGCAATGCTGTGCAGCTGATCTGAAAGGATGCATGACCAGCACTCAGTGTACATCGACTCTACAAGATCCCACTAAAACAACAATCATAATATGCATTCTCTACTGCTAACCGCTGACCCCCAGAAAGTCATGGCACTGGCTTCTCCACTGACAGTTTTATATTATTTACAGGGAGAGGTCCTCATTGGACTCCATGGATTTATGAAGAATCTGATTTTCACCCCTTAGGTATAAAATTACATAAGCTGGGAGCAGCATGTCTGTGACACCATGCTGAATCAGTAACCACCAGTCATAACTGTTAGTGCAGGTGCAATATGATTATGCAATTTACATACATCAAGTAGCACACTATCACACATATGGAAGCTGGATTAGGTGCCCTGCCCCAAAGGCTCAGCTGGGTCCGATTACACTTACCTGGGTCCTGGCTCTGAAAAGGTCTGGTGGCGGCTTTTAGCAGGTTCCTTCTCATACGGCTGAGCTGGTCCAGTAGTTGTCTCCGTGGGATGTCATAAGCATTGCGAAAGCTCTGGGGCTTCATACTCTGGAATGGTGGGCCAGGTTGAGTAGCATGGGGAATGAATACGATCAGAATCATGAGGCACTTTCCCATCAAAGTCCAGGAACCTGATTCCTGGTTCTGAGCTGCTGGACCATCTCGACAATAAACTTTTGTAGCTCCTGGCCACTTTCACGTGTCGTTTTCCTATCGCACAACAGGAACTGGGACCTTTATGCTAAATAAGTACGAGAGATGCAAAAAGCTCACGTGGTCTGAAAAAAACTGCAATTTGTCTCAAATTAGTTATATTTTACTTATATGGCTTGCGATATGTTTACAATTCATTATTTTAAATTTTGCCAACAGATTGATCTTTCATTTTCCAGTAAATAAAAAAAACAATGTAACATTATCCCACTAATATGCACTGGCAAGTTTCACCCCCAGCACTGGTGATTTTAGACAAAAATATATCAGTTGTCGATCAAAATTTCCAATACAGAAATATGGAGACAAAGAAAAGGTTTTCATTAATGCATTTCATGCAAGTGAGTTAAAAAAAAATCGACTTGCTCAATTATTGCTCCACTACTTCTATGGACCTAGGACAGCCAGATATAACCACGTTTGGCCTAGTAAGTGAAAGTGGGTGGGGCTTTAGATGTACAGAAGCAGTACCAAGTGGCATAATTATGGTAAGCTCACCTTATTGAGTGTTGCAAGTTGAAATCCAGCAAATTCCTTGGGGTTGAGCTCCTCGGGGCAGACACTGCTCTCACCCACAATGCCTTGCAGCAGCCGCACAAAGTTCCCACGGCGAGCCAGTGATAGGCTGTTTGCCCGGCACCGAACCTTGGTCCCACTTTCAAGAACAGCCTTCTTCCCTATAGAGGTGACAACACGCTCTGCTTCCAGTTTGGTCTGAGCAGAGAGGAAATTACACCACAAGGGAAACCGGGTCAGAACAAGTACAGATCAGATAAAACGAGTCTGCATATAACTATATTGATAGGGACAGGCACACATACACAGTCTATGGTCCACCCTGATGCCACCAAATATACATATTTGAACAGACGTTAGCAAAAGGCTAAACACTCTGGCACATGTGATATTTGAGTATACCTGTAAAATTTACAAATCTGAAAACAAGTTTCACAACTACATCAAGATGTTAACTGAAAGTCTTTTTAAGGCTAAAACTAAATGGCTCGTAATGGAGCTGTTCTGTGTATGTCCCACTAGGTGATGAGGCAGATTCAGGAGACGCTGAAGGGATTATATCTCCCATCTGTCTTGGGAATGCCTGAGAAAACCCCAGAAGGAGCTACAGTCAGTGGCCTTGGAAGGAGGTCTTGTCTGACCTGCTTGGCATGCTGCTTACGCAACAGTCAGTAGTTTGAAGACAGCTGGATAGATGGAGGCAGACAGTGACTACCTTCACCCATGTTTACATCACAGATGTGCAGTGTGCTTTGCCAATGGCACGGGCGGATGGACCGTACCTGCTGGCTCAGCTTTTTCAGGTAGGACACTACGCTGTAGCTCAGACCATACTCCATGTTGTCTGCTAGCAGGTTGGGTGCTGCCATCATCCTCAGTGCCTTGCGTAAGGGCTGGAAGTGAAAGGGAAGGGAAGGGTTCAGGGACAGGGATCCTATACACCACTCACATCTTCGATTTAACCTCTAACTGGACCTTCTACCATGACTGCAAGATTCATAGCTTAATTACAAGTAAAATGTAATAGACATTTTTCACATTTCACAGTTGAGTTTGGGAGAAAATATTACAAATGTGCCATAACTGTGTCACTGGATGTGAATCAGTGTAATAAATAGGAGGGTGGGCCTAAGGACTGAACCCTGTTGAACACCTAAGGTCTGGCTACTCACGCCGATGTAGTAGGGGGGCATGGTCTTCAGATAGCTCTCGAATGCCTGCCGCCACTTCAGCGTCGGCTTCAGTTTGTGCACCTTGAACAGGTCGTCTGCAACGGCCGAGGGAAAATCGGTAAGAGGGGATCTGTGCCTGGGTGCCGGGCTGCCATTGCTGTGGCTGGGGGGGCTTCCCATCTCACTCACCCAGCAGAGGCAGGAGCACTGGGTAATCGTAGGGCATGACGAAGAGGTTGACGCAGCTAAGGGCCGTGCTGGCTTTCAGGTAGCCGAAGGGCTGGCCCAGGTCGCTGTACTTGGCACTGTTGCACACAAACACCTACAGAAGGAACAAACCACAGGAGCGTCAAAAAGCCAAAGGCATCACCAGGACCTGGCGGCTTAACGATCTGGCTGCTTAATAAGGGTCAACAGCCTGTGGGTCCAAACAGAGAAAATTAACTCAAAGCCAAACAGAGATGCAAATGACTTATGGATAATAACAAATCAGCATTTGTAAGTATTGTAAAGTTAATCTGTATTCCTTTTGCATAGCTCATGGATTTTCTTCCTTGGGCCATTAAGCATTCATTTAAAGTTAGCCTCTGCTGATTACTAATAACAGAATGAAGTTTAAAACAAAAAAATACTTCTGAAAAATTGTTAAATCTCTTGGTTTCTGCCCATATTGGTTCTAATAAAGAGGAGGAGTCTGATTACTAGAGTATAATATACAAGCCCCTGACTTGACAAAATAGCAGCTGATTTTTTGCAGTGGACAGGAACCTAGACAGCACGGTCATGTGTTGACATTGGTCCAAACCCATCAGTGTCATGGCAACAGCACGAGGTGTCTGGCACAAACATGGCCGGTAGACTGGGTGGCCTCCTGGGAGGTCTGTCACCTGCAGCTTAGTTTTTCAGATTTAATACCAATTACACACCTGATCCAGTAACAACTAATTCAGCAGCTGACAGCTGAGGTCAGAAATGAGGCCACGTGGGTCACCAGGCCTGTGGTTCCCCATCTATCTGCACTGCTTTCATCTATAATCCAGTCCCTTTGGGAGGTAAACTATGGTTTGCTTAGAACTGTCAATACAAACGTATTCTAAGGCAGGACACTGATACAATAGTGGTACTCATTGGTATCTACCATCTTAAAGTTAAGCACCTCCTAACCAAAACTGCATACTATGAACATAACCCAGCAACATGAGCAGATCTGACTGGCAGAGGCTGAACCCCTGGGGAAGAGGCAGGGGCTAGGGCTGCGCGATATATCAATATTATATTGCACATGCACAGTAATCACCAGGGCTTCAGATGACAGATGAAGAATTTGGCCGGACGCCAGCTTTTCAGTGCTATATGGACATTAATTTACACCCATAACTTAAGATAAGGATAAGAGGATTAGTAGTATGGCTTAAATATTAATGATATGCGTTTTGTGATACCAAAAAGTTGTAAAAAAGTATAAACTTTATGTTTCTTAAATTCGATTAGCGGAGCACCCCACATAATACGGTTTTGGTATACCACGCTTTGGTATACTACGGTTTGGTATACCTCAGTGCAATATGCACTGAAGTCGCGGTAATGAAGAGCAGCCACCACATTTTTTAAAAGAGGAGATCTTGTGGATAAACAACGTAAAAAGACGTCGGTGGTGTGGTGGTACTTTTTGCAGTTCAAAGTCTAACACATTTTGTATTTATACTAATAATGACTTTTGGACGTCATACAAAGCCTCATTAATATTTTAGCCATACTACTAAACTGCTTAAAATGTAGTCGTAAATAAATGTCCGTATTTCACCGAAAAGCGGGCGCATGGCCAAATGTTGCGCCTGTCATCTGAAGCCCTGGTGATTATCGCACAAGAGCGATGCAATATTGATATGATATCGCCCAGCCCTAGCGGGGGCACTAGGAACCCAGAAGAAGAGTACCTGCCAGCAGGTGTGGGGTGACTTCCTCTCCAAGATGTACCGAGTGAGGGGCGAAGGTTCCAGCTCATATTTGTCGAAAGGCAGTTTGTCCACTACCATGGGTTCTGTATCAACGCAGGAGAATCGCACATGTGGGTGGGCGGAGCGCGGGGGCTAGAGGGGGCGGGAAACAGTCATTTAGAAAATTTGGCTCTCCCACACGGTCACACACAGAGCCTCAGAGCTCATTATGAGACAACAGTTCCCTCTAACATCCCCTCAGTCGTAACCTTACCAACGTGGGTGAGTTCTGGTCCGGCCAGAAGGCCTCTGGGATCGGCCAGTGGCCGAGGGGGACACCCGTCTTCAGGTTAGGGCGGACATAGATCAGCCTGTGGCTGCAGTGCCAAGGCTGCGTGCCAGGTTTGGGCACTTCAACAGGGCCATCTGCAGGATGGAAGAGGGACAGAAACATATGGGGAAGGAAGTTGGGGGGCAATAGAGACAACAAAGAAGGGGGTGGGGCCAATTAAATAAGGGAAACCCACAGGAGGGGCACAGACAATGCAGACGTCCCATTGCTACCTTCCACGGGCAAGGGGTCTGGTCCTGTCTTCTCAAAATTGATCACCACTCCACTCTGGACCTTCTGCACCAGCGACTCCAAACACTGGTTCAGCATGCGCTGGGAGAACACGCTGTAGGAGCGGCCTGCCAGGGCGAGCGTGTAGATCAGCCTGCAGGTGCCACAGCTGGCCAAGACAAGCCAACACCCACACGGTCTACAAAACCAGAGGCAGGAAGCCTGCACCCAAATCCCTGCATGTCCATCCCAACCCAGCAGTTTGGCCTCATCAGAGTCCACTTTAGCAGCTTTTCAAAATACCAACCTTACCACTTTTTTTCACTCCTTTTAAACATTTTACTTTTAAGTGAAGAGACTGAGTCAGACACAAAGGCTGTGAACTTTTCATTACAGATTCTTTTAAATACACTCCTCCCCCGTAACCCAGGCAACAAGCAGCATCTAAAAAGGATTTTATTTCTCATTCATCATTCGTTCCCAGGAAGCACAGAGCCAATATCCCCATATCCCTCCCCCCCACCAGCCGCCACCAACGCAACTCCTTACCTCCAGTGACCTCACACATGGGGGTGATGGCAGAGTCATCACAGGGAACCCCCCCCAAAGGCTCCGCGTCTGCCGAGGTATGGCCCGCGATGCGCAGCACCAGGGCAAAGAGACGCTGGTCCCAGCGGAACGGCTCCTTGGTCAGCTCGCTGCCCGGAAGGGGTGTAGTGAGGGGCAGGTGCAGCTGGTGAAGGGGCAGGGGGTGGGAGGACCACAGATGGCATGCAATCACATTAGGGATGGCAGGGAGAGTCGGCTTGGAAGGAAAAGCACATCTTTGTCATGTTGCAGTACAGCTGAGGCACATTCCACAAGCCTGACAGTTTTACCTATCTGACCATCTACCCAGATATGCTGCACACTACCTTGTGTATCTTGTATCTTGCATAAGTGACTCGGGGCAGAGGATTTTTCAAGGACTCGAACCCACAACAGTTACTGCTCAGCACCAACCCACTGCTACTGTCACAAGAGTTCCTGCGACTGTCTCCATGGCGATGGTACGCTGTTCATTACCTCATCCTGCACCCCGCAGCTGCTGGTGAGTCGGCCTCCATCCGTGATGGCGATGATGACTGAGGGTTCCAGGAAGAAGGGGTTACGTCCCTGAGTGGAAGAGAGTTAAATGTGGGAACATGCAGCCCGCTTGCTAAGCGCGCAAGCCCACGCAGATGCACAAAAACACACAGCTCCTACAAGCTGCCAGATGGCAGCAGCACATAAACAAGCTTGTCTCCGGGGCTCTGAACTCCTCCTAAAGGAGCCCTCTGCGCACCTTCACACGCTACCTCTGCCATACCAGACTCATTCACACAAACAGTAATGATTCACAGACCAATCAGACATAGAACAAGACGGCAAGCTGGTTTCCTGTGTGTGTCCGGTTCTGCCCCACAAATATAAACAGAGTAATACACAAAGACACTAGTAAATAAGTTGGACCATCAATCCAGGTATAAAATGCATGTATGAGGATTGACTATGGGGGCTAAGGGAATTAGAGTGAAGGCCAGCATAGACATGAATGTGGTCTCGCAATTTGAGCAGTTCGCTACTATATGAAACTGCGGTAGCTGAGTAAGGACACACTGGAAGGCAGGGCAGAGGCCACATCTGTCAGGAGAGTGTATATAGCCAGGGGTTTATCACTAATGAGCATCAGGGGAGCACAGAGGCACATGGCCAGAGGGAGTGCAGCTACAGAGCAGCCTGAGACATGAGCAGACACAGGTACACAAACACACCGTCAAACACTCTCTCACTAACAGAACTGCTGAATCTCAACATTATTATGATTACTATAGCACCCAAAATCTATAACAAGTAACCATAAGTAACCCATTTGGTAAACAATGCAAAGAAAATGACTGAAATGCTTCTCCCTGCCAGTCACTGCAAACTACAGACCTAAAGGGCATGACAGCCTGCCCATGTCAGAAGATGATGCCCAAACCAAGGGTGCAAACTCTTTATACTTCAAAGGCCATTTATATTATACTTCAAAGTACCTGGGGCTGGGTACTGCTATACCAGTCAGCTGATTTCCCATTACAACAAAACTCCTTCAGATTATGGTATACATTTTTAAAGAAGGCAGCAATCGCTGAGATAAACGGTTTCTATAGTTTCTAATGTGTTCTGTGTCACAAGCCACTGGAATTGGGTCACACGGTTTGAGAATCCCCTGACAAGTATAATGCTTCACACAGACAGAAAAAAACACACTGAATTCAAATAAATATCACAGGTGGACAGGCAAATGGCTAATGAAGCACTATTTCGATTGAATAAGACTACCCAATTTCCAGTAACTTTTTACGTGTTATTAATTGCTCAGACATCAAGTTATGGAAACATCTATTTAAATGAAGCAGATGTCAAAGACCAAAGCAAAACCTCTTTGGTTATTGATCCTTATAGGTGCAGTCTGTCAATAAAAATTCAGAATATAAAGACATAATTATTGGCTTTAGTGTAATTAGTAATTTAGTAGTTTGTAGGCCTTATAGGTGCACAAAACATTATGTCTCCTGGTACACACAGAAAGCTGTCAGTTCTCCAGAAAGGTCTAGAACAGGGTTTCTCAACCCAGTCCTCAGGGACCACCAGACGGTCCATGTTTTTGCTCTCTCCCAATTGCCAGG
>JAODJU010000035.1:1369446-1381883 GCA_026776725.1 Gnathonemus echidnorhynchus
AGTCAGCACCCACAGTTCAATGTAAAGGACCGCGGGATTTTTGAAAGTCAGCAGGAGAGAACAATGACCTAAAGCAAAGGGATTGGCCACTGACCTGTGAAGGCTGGGAGGCGACGCAAGAACCAGGGCAGTAAAATAAGTACAAAAAACTCTGCCTCTGCTAATCAATGTTGTGAAACATTTTAAACATTTTAATAATGTAAAAATTTCATTGTACAATGAAAGTCAAACTCAAAGTCAAACTCAGTGCCTGTGACACGACAGGCCTCTGATTCATACCATTTCAGTAATAGTACAGTTGCCACTTTATAAACTTCAACAATTTCAGTTTTTTAACTGAAAGGGGACAAAGGTTGAGGTTAATACACAGCTGGTAACTTGAAAACTAACAAAGCAGTCACCATACATCTTTGGTGCTCCTTGTTCAAATGTCAGATACCTCAATGACAACACCACCAAGAAAAGGATTATGTACACCGCCAAATCTGCCTCACAAATGCTGTCCAGTCTTATAGCAACAAGGGCACCAGAAAAGGCTCCATTGAACGCACAGACTCCACCAGATGACGAACAGACCAAATATACAAAATTCAGTATTCCTGATGGTCTTTTTTTAGGCAAATGATGCCCATGATGTTAAACTGGGAAAGGAATGAAACTGGAGGTATCCATACAGGCACTCAGTGGGCAAGGGTTAATAAAAATAGGCAGGTCCTACTTTGGTTAGCATAAGATGAGCAAGACTAGTTTTGTTGTACTAAACTTTTCAGGCTGGTCTCAGATCCTGTTTATGAGGACACACTAGTGCGTGATGCTTATAATACTGTGTGAAAATTTCAGAAGGGTGAGTGATGGGGGCTGGGTGTTAAAACATCTATTTTGGTAGTTTGTAGTTCTCCTCACACAGAAACTAAATTAATGAATAATTTTCATTGTACACAACGTACCTGTCCATAGTTGTCTATTCCAGAAACTAATCTATTGAGATTGAGCAAATCGAAAGATGTCCTGAGCGCCTGACCCATGGTGGAGAGTCCAACAGCTTGAAGGTTCTTCAGCTCAGTCATGAAGGTGGCGTGATTCTCCTTCCATCCCGCCTTGATGAAGAGGACAGAAATCATCATCATCATCATCATCCTCCCTCATTAGTATTGCTATCTACAATGCCACAGCTGTAACAAATTTCGCTTAAAAAGTTCAAATAAATAAGTTCCAGATTACTGCTAATAAAAAAAGGAATTCCTGAAAAGAAACAGTATCATACGGGTTTACCTACTGTGACGGTCTGACATTTGAATAAAAAAAAAGAAAGAATAAGAGTATCGTGATACTTTTGTTTATAGGGAAAACTAGACGACAGGTCGTTACAGGGCCTATCGCGTGGATCTCGCCTCCCCTTTTCTACACCAACTTGACAACTTGAAATCTGAACACCCAAGACATCACCCACAGTTCATTGCTGCACACTAAAACAAAATGTCGGCCATGTTTCAGACGGGTTACGGATGCTGCTTTGAAATCATACAGTAAATTGTGAATAGAGATCTAGGGGCAGGAAAAAAAGCAGACTGAAGCGCAGGAAAGGCTACTGACAGCGGGGACACGTTACCTTGATTCCAACGGGCGGCTCCTCGAAGGACACCAACATGTACCGGTCTCCTCGGCTCGCTGGATCTCTGGCTCTGAGCTGTGTGAATATGTAAAAGATATAGAATAATCGAGGTTGCTGGAAAACTGTAGCGGACATGCATTTGCCACGAGACTAACAAACGAGCGCGATCTCCCCCATGTGATGCTCGGAGCTGCTTATGGACCCTGGTTTTACGGTACCTTCATGAAAGTCTCAACAGCGCCTTTTGCTATGTCCAGATAGGTAGTACCCAGAGGGGTGCGCTGGTTCATGGAAGCGGACGTGTCTATCAGAAAAAGTAAAACGGGCATTGTGCTGGTGATGACACCTTCTATATGGACTTTGTGTCAGTGCAATCGACCAAACTAGAAAAAAAATCTTTTGTTCGCCCCCTGTCGCTTCGGTAATCATTTAGCGAGTTGGCCGGCTATCTTACTCATTCTTCAAAAACTAAGGATAGTGGAGTAGATAACCCCCTTTTCCTCAGTTATTCTAAATAAACCCAAAAATCCTGTGGGGCAAAACTGGTGGTCTACAAGGGATTTTTGTTGCTTGTTGTTAATAGGTCAATTTTACGTAACTTTGTTTTTAAAATAAAAAAAAAGAAAAAATATATTGTAACACTGACCTAAGTTGACTACTCCTAGTTCTCCCTGTACTGAAATCTCACCGTCTTTCTCACTCGTTTTAACCCTAGTTTGGGATTTCGTCCCGCCTCCAAGCGACATTTGATAACCATATGGCTGCAACGTCCGCCGCTGATTGGTTGTTAGAAGCTATTATATTAACATATCCAAGTAAGACAGGAACAGGGTTGCTCGGTTGCACATGCGCTTTTAGAGGACGTCTGGGACGTGGTAAGAAAAAAAAGCCTCATAAGCGCATGCGGTCTGGCTTTTGTGCAAATCAGACTGAAGAAATGTGAAAAAAAATTGTGATGCAAAGAAAGTAATTGCCTTTTTATTTATTTTTTAAATATAGGATCTAAGGTAGTGCAGTAACAGTAGTTACGCAGTACATGTTGAGGGATTATATAAATACGAGTTCTTGTCCTTGTCAAATGGATCGGGATTGTGATAAAGGGCTGGTATAGACCTACTAGCGGACTAAGACTGTGACCCATATTCAGAAACCCCCTCCGCTCTTTGTTCTTTATGTGTGTAAACTTGTTATCACAATGCTTTTCAGCCTTAATACATTTAGTGAGTAACACAGTCGCTAAAATTCACGAAAAGCTTTTGAACAGTTTGACATATTGTAGTTTATGTTCTTATACTTAATATCGATTTTTTTAAATGTTTTAGTGCCGAGATAATTTGTAGTGACCGCCTGGATACACATTAGCATTAAATCTGCGGAATCTGTATTTTTCGAGGGATTTATAAGGAACTCATTGAAATCACAACAAATCCTATAGGTATTTATATAAGGAAACGACACGAAAAGAATTCGTGACAGTTTCAATTATTGCACATGGGCCTACAACGAGACGAGTTTACGTACCATTTATACAGTACGAGTCCTTAAAAGTAAATAACGTAATCGTCGTGTTCCTGCTAAATCGTGTTGTTTAGCAGTATGGGCACAAGAAAAAATATTAACTTACTTTTGGCTGTGTCCAACCAAACTCTTGTGGTGGTGTTCGTGCCCATCGTTTGTTTGTTTTTTGTTTGTACTCCCCCATATGTTAAAAAGCAGCTTTCCAGTTTCTATTCAGTGGTTGACTTACTGGCCTGTGTATTGTGAATGTGTTCATTATTAGTGTTAAATGACACGTTAAATTGTATCGCCACATTTAGTTATACCGTACAGCTATACAATGACTAACATGAATTGCAGGATTATTCAGTTAGTCATGCGTCTCACATTTGTCCTGTATCTGTTATGTTAGACCCATAACATCATAGTAAGAAATTACGTATATATTTTTACAATATAACATTTTATTTTCTTCAAAGAATATTCTGCCGAATAACCTTCTTATCTATGTTTAATTGCACAGCTGGATACTAACTCTTATACATTACATAAGTAGAGAAGGCCCGTGACCCGACTGATCAGTATTTTAATTCCTTGTAGTGCATTTTCTCAATTTGTGTATAAAATAAGTTTATCTGTGTTATTGTTTCAAAATGCTATTTTCTGGGAATATAACAATACCATTTTATTTTGGTTATAGCCAAAACGTTTTACTACAAACCTTTCATACTGAGTTATTGACTGAAACAGTGGACTTGAGGTAATTTATCTATAATTTTATGAATTATTTGTCTGTTATATATGTTTTGGTTTACAGTGTGAAAAAATGGTTAATAAAAAATGAAGAGAAAGCACTATGCACTATCAATACCGACAGGAGCCCAAATCCATCACAACTGCTGACAGAGGTAACAAAGAATTTATTCTCAGAACCCAGAACAAACAGATGAATACAGTATGAGTGCAGGTTTCAAATTATTCAAAGTAACACAGTATTGGTAGAGTACTAAAATATGACAGGTATTAATATTTTTTTGCATGACCATATAAGTGAGCAGTATAAACAGTTATTCTTAGGGCCGTACCTAGCTACTGTGGCTCCCTAGGCAAGCATCAACACCAGCGTCCCCTATCCAAGGCAAACTTATATTTGGCTGGCAGGTCAATAGCCACTCAGCGGTTGGTTCCCTAGGCAGCTGCCTATGTGACCTGAAGGATTGACCGTCCCTGCTTATGCATTTCAAGGCTGAAGCAGCAGTTTATGTGCCTGGCATCACGGAACATAAAAATGAATACTTAGGGGCTTTACTGTATGTAATGTGCTTCCCAGTAAAATACATTTGAAGCAGAGTAGTTTGAAGTACTTTGTTATGGATATCTGTGTAGATTTGTTGCATTGCTATAGCAGCATAAATGTGAAATTGGCAAACAACACCTTGTATAGATATACATATAACAGTATGTAGCAGGGTGTTTACAGAATCACTCCTTTGGAAAAAGGGTCAGATGATGTGGCACACTAATGAATTATTTTAGCAAATAGCCTGAATCTGATCATTTAAACATGTTACAAAATGAGGTATAAAATAATTTATGACAATTATTTTTTAATTAATAATTTATATACAGTGGTTCAGTGCTCTGTTTTGTGTGTGTGGAATTTGCATGTTCTCCCAGTATTGTGCAGATTTCCTCTAGATATTCTGTCCTGAACAGGTACATTTAACTAGCATCTGTAAATTGTCTGTAGTTTATGATTGTGTGTTTGACTGTGCCTGCAGTGAACTGGCATCCTATTCCGGAAGTATCCAAGCCCTGCCCAGGATGAGTGGTTACAAATTGGATGGAACACATTTCAGGAAAAACCGTATAATGTGATATTGATGTTCTAGATCAATTCTATATACAGCTCTGGAAAAAAATAAGAGACCATAGCAAAATGTTCAGTTTCACTCATTTCTCATTTTATGGGTAAGAGCCTGTGTAAAATTTTTTCTGCAAACTCCAGCCTGGCTCTTCCCTGCTTCTCATTGATGAAGGGCTTCTTCCTTGCTTTTTGGGTCTTCAGTCCTGCTTCTAGGAGCCTGTTATGAATTGTCCTAGCAGTGCACTTCAATCCACATAATGTTTCCCATTCCTTTTGAAGGTCACTTGAGGACATCCTACAATTTATGAGGCACTGCTGGATAAGTTGACGGTCATCTCTGGCAATAGAAAGTTTCTTCGTCCCTCTACCTGGCTGGTTGTTGGTCATTCTCTGTGACTCCTGCTTCAATTTATTCTTCTGTACTGCTGTCTTAGAAACTTGGAGCCTGGAAGCAGCCTGCTGCACAGTGTAGCCTTCTGCCAGCAGAAGCAGGATTAAACCAGGATTTAAAAATCCAGATTTTAAAAAACTGAGTGGTCTCTTAATTTTTTCCAGAGCTGTAGATTCACAGAAAAATGAATTATGTTACAGATTCTTTACTAAATTCTGTAAAACATGCTTCTCATGCACTTTTTAATACCATATTATTTACCACCTAGACACACTCCTTCCCTCTTCTGTATACATTTCATTGCTTAGTTTTTAACTGTTTATCTGACTGGAGTAACTCATATCAGCTGCACTACAGCACTTACTGAGTTGTCCTGATATTTAAGCTTGTGTCCTTACTTTACTCCTCCATGCCTGTAATCACTGAACCATGCAATGTTCCTGTACACATATTCCAAGCTGCTGCTACTGCCGTTTTGCTAAGTTCTCACTATATCAAATATGTAAATTTGTTAATGTTACTTCCCATTCATATCCCTTACTTCTCATTTAACTCCTTTTGCTATATTTGTATGTCCCTCAAAGCCTTAGTTCTAATGCTGAAGTGCTAAGTGAGATTGGTGTATATCTGGGGTCATTCTATACGGGGAATGAGCATTCTGAGTAGCAGATCTGCTGTGTCAGAAGGTTGGAGTGAATACACAGAGCCCCAGCTGTTTTTCTCCTCTGTCTTAGTGTGCCAGAATGTAACCTGGAGCCATACAAGTTGGACTCTGCTAGCTAGTACCTGAGACCAAGTCAACAAAGTAATAAAACTGTAACTACAGCAACCGAGAGTGTGACTTTCATAGTTAAACTGACATTGGATCAAGATCTTGTCACCCATCTCTAAGACTGATTAGCTTCAGCTCTTCATCCTAAATGCAGTACTCACAAACAGATTGACAGAAAATGGTTTGCTTGTCTCACCCTAACAATCTAACTGACGTTAGCGATTAGCCTGAGGTTTTATTCACACAGCCATGAGGTTGAAGTGACCTTTTCCCCATTATAAGAATTTAAATAATGTTGTTCTTTTTTAAGTTTTGTTAACAGGTTCATCAGTACCAAATTTAAGATTAACTATATTGAATACAAATATACATAAAAATGTAGTCATTATCAGACTCCGCGAAAATAAAACCTCAGTTCAGTGCTAAAAGCAGTGCGATTAATGATGCGCTGTATTAACAGTAAACGCTCTGCTGTTTATTTTTCGATTTCAACAAAAAAGAAAAAACAACAAAAGGGATAACAAAGCACAAGTACGTTTGTTACAATGTGCAAGACAGTCACAGTGATGGAATGTTATGCACAATTCATTAAGTTTACAGACTGATATTAATTCGGCAAGAAAATAAATAAGTTTTTCAGCAATTAAAATGTTCTCAAATTTAGAACAATATGGTGACTCAACTCATAAAATAAGTTTTAATGAACGTTGTGGATTCCCAGAAAAAAACCCTGACTTTGAGTTTGAGGGCGATCAGCTGCCCCAATTGAAACCCGTTGCTCATGTTGTTATAGTGGATGTGAAATGAGAGTGAAAGTGATGACTGCGGAATTCTACACATCAGCGATTCCCGCAAATGCAGATGCCCCATCATTCAGTTTTGTATAAGTGCGAAGAGTATAAGAATGAAAAGTACTCCGCAGTCCTGGGCAGAATAGATGTGAAATGATTAGACAAACTACCCCGCGATGCAACGTGTTGGATGACAGGCGAAAACGGAAATGGCTCTCTTCTGAGCTTCCACGAAGCCATTTCAGTAACCTCCCGGGATCCTGTAATCAATTCCGCAAAGCAACTGCAACCGGATGAGCGCTACTAAAAATTACGCATTCATACTCTCAGAGTGCGTCAAGCATCGAAAACGTCGGTCTGCCGATGCTGTTACTGTACAACTTTCATACAGGAAACTAAGGAGGAATTTGTCAGCAAGACTCCGCGCATGCGCAGTCGGTATCCGCCTGTAATTGCCTCCGTATCTGTGACGTGTAAACATGGGAATAGGATGTCAGCTGACCCACAGCGTCACTCTCTGTCACTTACTCGCCTTAGTGTAGTTGTACTGGGCGCAGTATTACCTGAGATACCTATGCCGGCAGCGTAGGGTTGTTATGCTACGGAGGGAAAGAACTGGCGTAGGGTCACCCGAATCTCCATGGCGGCAGAAGTACAGCCCACACCTCAGGCTCGGAAACCCGTGCTGCTTAATAAGATAGAGGCTTCTCAGGATATAGTGAACACGGCGGTCATTATTCCTAAGGAAGACGGGGTCATCAGTGTGTCGGAGGACAGGTAGGTCCTGCCATCACTGGGCCACGACAGATCGCGCGTTTACATGCCTGGCGAGATAGCGGCGCAGCCTTCCTGTCGCTTGTTATGTGTCGAGGAAGTTGACGCACGCGATTCGTGATCCTATTTCATTATTCAGAGAGAGCCGTAACACACAATAGACAGTGTACAGCAGTCGCTATGCGTGCATATTTGGTTGGATGTACCGATCAATCCCCCTGCCTTGCAGTTATGTTCCCATTGATAATATCGATAAACGATGCATGCTCGTTCCATCAGTCAAATAAATATTTCTCGCTCGTCCCATCGCTGACAGCGACATAGCATGGAAAGAGCGAAATCGACTGCTTACAGTAATGCAGATTGAAATTAACATATTGAGGTCAACTGATACAGGTCGCCTAATCATCTGTATATGAAGTTTTGAGTAATTACACCAGCATTTTAACTGAGCAGAATATAAATTATTCTGTCATATTGCATTATTTGTTTTATTAATTATGCTGATTGCACCTGCTCGCAGTTTCGCACTTGTTTCTCAACTACAGTGTTACGGTATCTCTGTCCAGACAGTTTGAACAAAGGTTTTGAGTCTTGAGTCACCACATTTTTATGATTGCCTAGCTGCCACTTACCTCCACACTTAATGATCTGATCGGTTACAAAGTTGCCTTTTTATTTTGAGGTGCTATCCCAAATTATTATACATTCTGTATATTAGAGTAAACTTTTATAAAAACCATTTGAATTGATTACACCTTTATCACGTGCTCATTTATACAGTTAAATATATTTACTGCTGCGCTTCCATTGCGGTAATTTCTCAAAGAAACACCAGCAGTTCACACACTGGAACTTTGCTCTTTGAAGTTTGTGCTTTGTTCGTCATTGTATGCTTTATATTTCAATGAGAAAAATAAAATCAATTGTAACCTGATGTATCCTGGAAAAAGGTGTGCTCTGCCATAGCACGTATTGGGTGGTTAATCTTTTATTTTGTCCTCTTGAATAGTTACCATATTACTGTCTGCATGACAAAAGGGGACGAGGCAGAACTTGATGCCCGAACTTTCGTTTTTTTCTGGAACTTAATAACCAAAATCCTACAGCCTTTGAAATGTGTAAATAAATGTTATTCCGTTCAGAATTTTAAGTAAACTAAATATCAAGTTGTAAGGCGATGCCAGTTTGATTTGGTCCCCATATAGTGGCATTCCTCAGGAACGCCCGTCTCCGCTCTGGCTCGGGAAGCCTTCCGTTAGCCCCGCGATCCATCAGACTGCTGGTTATCCTCTTCGTCATTTACATTCACACATCGTTCACCTTCATCTTTCACTATGGTGTTTCCAGCACACTCTGTCCTCACATAATATGTCCAAAATACTCTGGTCATTTGTGTTTCAGGTTAAATGATTGTGTCATAGACTGGATCAAAGAGATATCAATGTTTAAACCTGTTAATTTAAACTTAATAACTTAATATGATTAAAGGAAGAAGGGCATGAAGTACTACCAGGCAGAGCCCCATAGGCAGGAAAAAGGGGAGGACTTTCAGCGGCCAAGATGCTAGTGACTTCGGAAATATCCCCCCACCAAATTTTACCATTGGGTTAGGGCTGGCATTGGATATCAGGATCAGTTTCCGGTTTCCGTTCCCAACCTTGCTATTGGATCAAATCGAAACAAAAACAAAATGAGTGGTATCGCCCATCCCTAATGAGTATGGACCAGTGTTTTTGATTTTCCTGGGTATTTGTATTTCTGCTGCAGTGGTCCAGTTGCCTTCCTGAAAGAACTTGGTCTATTAATGAATTTCAGTTCAAACTCACTGCGTTCATCGCAGGAGATAAAGGTTTTAATGATGGAGTGAAACTGAAACATTTGAATTGTGTGTATAATGTTTGCATTTCATTCCACAGGACCATTCGAATATGGCTGAAGAGGGACAGTGGTCAATACTGGCCAAGTGTCTATCACACCATGCCAGGTGAGTTACAGCCCAGCCATCTGGAGAACATGAGAAGACCTATTAACCCAGTGCCCCTTTGTTGGGCCACTCCAGGACCTCTGTATGTCTGTGGCACTCTCTTCAGTGCAAATTCTAAATGAAACCAGCAAATGGTTCCAATCAGAAGTGGAAGAACACTTAGCAGCATATACACTGGATTAGTGCAGTCATTGTTTGCAGCTGAGATGTCCAGAAACAGCCAGTTATCGCTATGATACGTTTTATTTGGTATTTCCAACGTAAAATATTGTGTATGGGATGTTGTCAATCCACTGCATGTAAACTACATGTGGGGAGTAAGGAGTCGCCACAGACAACATGCACTGTCTGTAATGACTTATATCTAACTGCTAACAGTGCTGTGGCATGTAGAGTGAGTCCACTGTTTGACCGGCTGTGATACGGCCAGTGTGTGTATTTACTGAATAAAGCAGCCACAGTGGATGTCAGGGAGAGGTGAACACTACTTACAAAAGGTGTTACAATAAATAAGTATTATGATATTTACTACACTCTCTGTTGGAACTGCACTGTTGTCATAAATGTGCTCTCATGGTCCTAGTCACTGGGACGCCTTTGGTATCTGCTTAGACAACTGGAGGCTTCACAGCCCCCACTTACAATTTCATTTCTAGCTACACACTCACTGAACTTCTCCAAATTGGCTTGCATTGGATTGTGCAATGCAGAGCTGTCTGGAAAGGCTGGGGGGGGCACTGTCAGCCCACTGAAGGTCCCCTCAAATCTGCCGCCTTTTCATGTTTCTTTAAAAGGTGCTAGCTACTTGTTTGTTGTTTATTTTCTCCTACTTTTTTGTCAGGTGTTAGAGATCATTTATTGTGTTAAAATTGTGATGTTGCCATAATGAACCCAGTATAAGTGTGTGTTCCCAGTGGTGTTGAATTTAGAGAATGAACTGATCTTGTGAACTTCTAGCAGGATTGCCATAGGCATTGTGCGTTCAGTCACTCTCTTAGTCACATGATCAGTTACTTAGTCACTCATTCTGACACTGTTACACACCTATTCTGCTTGTATCGGTTATAGCACACAAACCCGCACAAACTGCCCTGTTTCATTCACCTGTGGAATACCTCCTCTTCCTCCTTTTTCCCAGCACCATGTTCCTGCATGTTCTTCAACCCAGAGACCAGGCGTCTGTCAGTGGGCATGGACAATGGTGTGGTTTCCGTAAGTTGCCCATGCCGTGGTCTCTGTTCCCCAAACCAGGCCAACATGCGCAGTGGGCTGTCAGTTAATTTGTCATTTATTAAATTACACGCATGGCTGTGCTAATTAAAACGGCGGATCTTCACACATGTGTGGTCATGTAGCATATATGGTTTAGGAAGCCCACTTGCTGAAATGTGCTAAATCTGGAGTGGGCCGTCAAAAAGGAACATCCTCATGCAGTGTGCATACTTCACAGCGCTGCATTGTTTTTGCAACAGGCTGGAATCTTCCTCAATTAGAAACTGGAAATGTAACAGCAGTTTCAAAATCAGAGGATGTAACAAAATGCTGATCAATAACTTTGAAAATGCTGATCTGGTCACAGACATAAAGTTTTATTTGTATATGGTACTGTGCAAAAGTCTTAGGCGGTCAAAGAAAATGATGTTTAAATGATCTTGATGTCTGAGATGGCTTGGTGCCCCATCCTGGGTTGTTCCCTGCCTCTCACCTATAGCCTCCAGGATAGGCTGAGGACCCCCATTACCTTGAATAGGACAAGTGGATAGAGAGGGTGGATGGATGGATGGATGATCTTAATGTTGGTGTAAAACTATGGTGTTATAGCTGTCAAAGTGCATCAGCTTAGTCGTTTCAAATCCTTTCCTAAAGTCACCTCGGTATTTGCAGTAACCCTTCCAACACACCAGTGTATTTTTCTGACTCACCCACTACCCCACCTTGTTTGGCTAATCGATACTCCATTGAGTCATTTAATTAATTCATTAATTAATTGAGCTGACGATGAAATTTATCAAATACATGGAATGGCTGAAGTGCCCTTGAGGAGAGGTTAGAGAACCAAAGTGTTGTGCATCTAGCTGTCCAGGAAGATGTAACAAACTTGTGTTACTATTAGTTTCATATGTGATAATGTTAAGTTGTGTTTTTTTCTATTTATCTGGTTGCTAACCAGAGAAATAGCATCAAACATTTTCTTTGACTGCCTAAGACTGTCTACTGTTTGTTAGTTACCTATGCATCCCTATTTAAGAACTCAGTCAGGCAATGACTCACACTGATCTATTTGAATATGGTATGTATGTGGGTCCCCCCCCAGGAATTCATCGTCTCTGAGGACTACAACAAGATGACACCTGCCGGAACGTACCAGGGTGAGAGGGGCCGTTCCTCAGCACGCTTTGCTGCCGGTTCCATTGCCCTGGTTGGATAATGTTCCCCTGCATCTTCAGCATAACTGCTCTTATTGTTTCACATGTTTTATATTTGGCTTTGTAAGGTTCATGCCTCAAATTGGGGATCCTCACTGCATTTCATGCAGTGTTTTTAAAATGAAGTACCCCTGCTTTTTTTTTATCAGATCATTTAAAAAAACATTCTTTGTGGAATAAGTGCCAGGAGAATTTCTATACTTTTTGTTTTAATTAGTATTTACCGTAATTTCCAGAGTATATGGCGCACCTGAGTATAAGCCGCACCAGCTAAATTTGGGGGAAAATACAGATTGTTCCATATATAAGCCGCACCGGAC
>JAODJU010000035.1:1381983-1398757 GCA_026776725.1 Gnathonemus echidnorhynchus
CGCTTCCTTGATAGTGCGCCCCTGGTAACCGTTAGCTGTAAAAATCCATAGATAAGCCGCACCGTTGTATAAGCCGCGGGGTCCAAAGCAAGTGAAAAAAGTAGCGGCTTATAGTCCGGAAATTACGGTATTTTTATTTCTCATGCTTTCCTAACTAGACATATTTGAATACATTTCTTTGTGAGTGGAAGGTGAGTGTTTTTGGCTGCTTGCATTGTAGACAGTACCTCGCCTTTCATGTGTGGCTCTTATTCAGCCTGTGCGTCTCTGAGTCTTGATCCTCCTTGTCTTCTTGATCCTCCTTGTCTTCTTGATCCTCCTTGGCTTCTCTCCCACCTTCCTTGTTTGTATCCAGAAGGCCTCTTGGCTTCATTTCAGCCTCGTGTGTTCACCTGTGACAGCATTTTGGCTCCACCTGACTCCCCTATAAATTGGGGATATAAAGCTTCCTCCATGGTGAATTTAGTCTTGTGAACATGAGTGTATAAAGACACTGGTCCTGCCTTTTGGCTCCTAATCAATGCACAGTTACTCACACATCGCCACCATCTGTCCCTAGTGGCTCGGTGTCAGATTGCGGGTGCTTTGCATGGTACAGTCATCAGTGTGGTGTGTGACTGGTGAACGTGCACATGCAGGCACACAGATATTTAAATGGATATGTGACAAGGCTAATTCTGATGTTTTTAGTAAGAAGTGTGTTTTTGACCAAAGTGCATTTCTGATGATAATTTTGCATTTCTGCATGCTGAACATGTGTATGCGGATCTTCAGTTTAATAATCATTTTTCTGTGTATTTATGTATGTCTTGAAGCCCACCAGGGCAGAGTGACGGTGGTTCTGTTCGTTCTGGAGATGGAGTGGGTCCTCAGCACAGGGCAGGACAGGACTTTCGCCTGGCACTGCTCGGAGAGCGGACAGCGTCTGGGGGGCTACCGTACCACCGCCTGGGTTTCCGGGCTACAGTATCCTAGTTACCATGAGGATTCAAATCGCTGGCTATATTTACAGCCACATGCAGCAATCAGTTAACGTTTTAACCTATTTGTAAAGTTGTGCTTTCGAATCAAATCGGAGGTCTCCTACAGCACAGCCAGCTGTCCTGTGCCAGGCTACAGCAAGACAATAGACCCAAGTTCCTTAGTTCCATTCCTGGAGGTCCAGAATCCAACACAGATTTTCCTGCTCAAACACACCTTAATTGATAAGTACTTAACTGCCAGGTTTAGTATGTGTGTTTGACTCCAACTGTGTTGGATTCTGGCCCTCCAGACTGGAATTGGGGAACCATGCCATACAGTCTCACTTCCTGTTACTTCCTGTCTTATTGGGGCAGGAATTCACCCAGAACATGCCTTCAGTGCAGTGATAAGTGTACACTATCCTGCAGTGCTGGGGCCGATGTTGAGCTGAATTTCAGCCGGTCGCTACCACAGAGGCTCCTGACTGGGGTTCCAGCACCATAACGTTGGATCTGTGGTGCTCCTCTGATCTCGGCCTGCATCACGAGCAAAAGCCTCAGTTTCAAGTACCATCCTTAGCTTCTGATTAAATTATTATTATGGTTTTCTCATTGTGGGTTAACAAAGAATTCTGTTGACCCAAAACTTGTGTTTGATGATTAGTAGAAATGGAACAGGAAAGGTTAGTAAAAGATCTAGAATGCCTCAGCTACAGCCCCTAGCAGCTGATTCTTAACAAGCACCTTCCTCAGATTTGACGTGGAGACGAGACACGCCTTTGTGGGTGACCATTCAGGCCAGGTGACCATACTGAAGCTGGAGCAGGATGACTGTAGCCTGGTCACCACCTTCAAAGGACACACAGGTACTGCTAAGGATGGGCCTTTGGGACCGGGAGCGTTTCAGAGTTAACTGAAAGGGTCAGGTGCTGCTACACACTGCTCAGCCTGATTTGGTTCTGCATGTTATGCTACCTTTGAGCTGATCTAGACACGACGATTAAGAGTACGCTTCCCAAGGCTTGTATCCAGAGCATTGAATGTGACAGCTGTAGTTGCTCATACTTTTAAATTTTACTGGTGGGATGAATCCCATTGTCAGGGCTACAGTATCTGTTAGTCATCAGACTTTTTGTTACAGAGCATCTGATTGTTGGTGTTGTTGGTTGTTGTTTATGTTGGATGTTGTTGGTTTCGGTGTTGCTTGTTGGTTGCTGTTGGTGTTAGTTGTCGTTCTTGGTGTTGATGTGCTGCCTCACCATACGTTCCCCTCTCCAGGCAATGTGACTGCGCTGTGCTGGGACCCCGTGCAGCGCGTGCTCTTCTCGGGGAGCTCGGACCACTCCATCATCATGTGGGACATCGGGGGGCGCAAGGGCACAGCCATCGAGTTGCAGGGACACAAGTATGGGAGCAGATCTCGAAACCTATTTCAGGGTGACACTGGGACTAAGGTGGCTGGGGGGTGGGGGCGTTGAAGATGTGTTCCGGGAGGGGCTGGGGCTGCCAGTGGCCAGGGCTGAGGTAGAAAGGACAGGGACTAGGAGAAGTTGAGAGATCACAAATCTGATGGACATCAGCAGGCCTCCTGCGAATGTGAGCCTGGGTCCTGGGTGGGAGTGTTGGTATGGGATGAGGGTTCCAGCAACCCTTTATTCAGCGCTGGCTACTGGTGAAAGACCCCATTCATAGCAGTGGCATTCGCTGAGGCAGCCCGTGTGCATAAGCAGGGAGACGGGGGGGGGGGGAGTGATAGGGCGATGTGCAGGTCGTGGCCTGCCTGGATATCCAGATACGCGTCTGCGTGAAAGATATGCGAGTGTGTGTCAGGAAAAATGTGCACAGCTGCAAATGGGCTAGTGAACCGAATCATTAACTGTGTGTGTGTGTGTGTGTGTGTGTGTCCTGTCCCTACAGTGAGAAGGTACAGGGCCTGTGCTATGCGCCACACACACGCCAGCTGATCTCCTGCAGCTCTGACGGGGGCATCGTCATCTGGAACATGGATGTGAAGCGGCAGGAGGTGAGGGGCCATTTTAGCAGGGAGGGAGGGAATCCCGCTCGCAGTGCCCCGCCTTTGGCCTTCGGGGGAGGGGGGGACTCTCCAGTGTTACCCGGCTGTGTGTCGCCTCAGTGTTTTTCCACCAGAGATGCTTCCCAAAAAGGCTGCACCTGCAACTATATGGGCGCATTTTAACATGCAGCTGCACGCACCTGTGTCCACACCCAGAAGCCTGCGGCGCTGGCGGGAACAGAGAATGTCTGTGTCAGCCCCCGCGTGGGTGCAGCGCACTTCAGCAGGGCAGCCAAACACCACTGCATGTATACGTCTGTATAGACAGGGACCGGGGGCGGGGCACTTGTACCACCAATATTTCATTTGGCTGCATTTGTCCCCCCAACAAATAGAACTTCAGTTAAATTTTTAAGTATCAAACTCTCTGCTACGCCTTTGTGCACACATACATACATTACACATACACATACATACATTACACATACATTACACATACACATACATTACACATACATTACACATACACATACATTACACATACACATACACATACATATAATACACATACACATACATACATACATTACACATACACATACATACATTACACATACACATACATACATTACACATACATACATACATTACACATACACATACATACATTACACATACACATACAGTGCTCACAGAAAGTATGGGGGGGGGTTTGCTTAATTCAGTAAAAATAGTGCAAATTTATATTACATCAAAAATTTATTATATTAGAAACAATCAGTATTTTTAAGTAAAACATTAATCTGCAGTAGTAATAAATTGGAACTCGCATTATAGTTCTTAAAGATCTGTGGGGGGGGGGGTGTCACTGGACAGGGAACAGGGGTCTGGCTCTCATTCCATTCAAATTTGTTATTGAGATCAGTTATTTTCTGGTTATATCCCAAGGGAGCCAGTGCAATGAGGTCATCCCACCCTCCCTTTACTGTGCTTCTGTCCACAGCCACTAGGGACAGAGCTTTCCACCTCTTTCTTTTCCTTGGGGACCTTTTTGGGTGACAGCGTTCGCTTTAGATCAGTGACGTTGGTTGATGGTGCTCAAGCAGCAGCATCCTGTTTTAAGGCTTCAAAATGGCCTCCATATGCACCTGCCGTCACCTGCCATTATTCTTGGCTCTCATTCGATTTCTCTTGGTGTGGCTGAAGAAAAGGACAAACGACAGCTCTGCAATAGGAGATGTGCAAATGGCATGAGCTGCAGAAGCATTCCCTCTGGGGACACTCAATGAAAACATTTGCCTTTTGTGTGCGTGTGTGTGTGTGTAAAAATAAAAAAAGTGCAGTGTGATACCTACTATCAGTAAGAGTTAATTAGCAGTATGTGGTAGACAGTGCTGTGCCCTGGAATAATAACCTTATGACCAATGTGCAGTAGCAGGAAAATGGCTGGAAACCACTGCTGTAGCTGCTTTATAGTATCTGAAAGTAGGTTTCATTTCATTTTCATTTTCTCCCATTTAATTTTTCTTACCCCCCGCCATCCCCAGACCCCGGAATGGCTGGACAGTGACTCCTGCCAGAAGTGTGAGCAGCCTTTCTTTTGGAACTTCAAGCAGATGTGGGACAGCAAGAAGATCGGCCTGCGGCAGGTGGGAGGGGGGGGGTTAGGAGACACCGCCGTGCCGTTAATCTGGCCTGCCACCTCCACTCCGTACCATGTGGGAAGAACATGGTTCATGTCATCGTTTTGCAGGGCGAGACAAACCCAGCTAGCTTCAGAAATGTGCGTCAGAGGACTCACTTTTAGCTTCTCACATAATACGTAATCACACGTAATCACAGCACTTATAGACACACACTCACAGATAACTCATGTGACCCACCCTTTGCCCTGCAAACTTCCCACAGCGATGTTTGCGGTTTCTGCACCAGCCCCGGGGTTCAGGCACAGTGACGACCGTGGAACTGAACGTGTGACTAAAGGGTTCCCTCTTCCAGTCACAGGCGGGCCCCAGAAAAAATGTGTCATTTGTTCAATGGATCATTTCTAGATAAACAGGAAAGTTGGGATGGATGCACCATCTCCTAGCAGAGGTGTGGAGGAGAAGCAGGTCCCTCATAGCTGCCCGGAAGCAGAAGCGCTGTGTCCGTTAGTGGCTGTTATGTAGGTGTTGGTGAGAGTGTGCAGATGGATTCATGCCAAGATCCCATCTCTCACTCCCCACCCTCAGTGTGGGTTTGGGGGGTGCAGAGTGGGTGCATGTAAAAAGCTAAAAACCCGTCATAAATCTGCAGCATCCTTACGGGGGCTGACATTATGTCGGCCACACCTCCATTCCGAAGACCAGTCACAATTCTTTCTTTGAAAACTCTGCATATACGATGCATATCATCCCTCAGCCCTTTTGTGTTCATGAATGCTGCCCTGAGAAATTATCAAGCCTCATTTGTGCAGAGAAATAGAAACATGGGGTTCAGTGGCAAACCTGCTGCAGCCGGTTTGCATATTTTTACATGACATGCTTGTCTATAATCTCATGGAGCTTTGTCACAAAGTTCGGATTATTGGCCCCTGTAATCTTTTTGTATACTGGTGATAATCTTGAGGTCTAAATATCTTAGTGCTTCTTTGGAACAGCTTCAGTAAATACAACTGTAGAAGTAGATTCTGGGAGCACTTCCTGCCAGCTGTGTAAGCCTGTGTGTATGTGCAGGGCTGATTTAGTAAACATGGTAAGTGTCCAGTCTGAGGACACTATCACTGCTGCACTCATATCATAACTAGGGCTGCCACTAACAGCCATTTTTGTATGGATTAATCTATCGACTATTTTACTGGTCGATTAAGCCAAACGATTAATTTTCCTCCAGAAAATCAAAGTGACCATTTAATTTAATTTAATTTTGACAACAACAAACTATATCACTGCAGGGTTTTAGATAATGGACGAAATTCAGCATCGACGTCATTGACTGTGTCAACTAATGGTTGCAGCTCTATCACAATCCTTGGCTCCTTCAGCAGCTGTAATACAATGTCTGTTGTCGGTTGACCAGGCAAGTGATGCCTTTGCTGGAATCATTGAGTATGAACCAGGTTCACAGAGAGGTCCACACAGAGCAATGTCATTTTGAATTTTCAGTTAATGCTGCTTCCACGGTTGTCCACAATGCATACTTATTTTATGCATTTTGCATTTTAAGCTGTATACTGGAAATGAAGTAGAGTTAGCTCAGAGTGTAGCGCTGTTTCCTCATCTGCAGTGTGGGGGCTTTAACTGTCACCCTTGTCACATCCTCCTGGGGCTTCTGCCTGTGCTGCTTTCCTCTCACAGTCTAAACACCTGCAGTCAGGCTAATTGGTGTCGGTTAGGGTTAGGGTTTCTCACAGTGTGGATTAGGGTTAGGGTTTCTCACAGTGTGGGTTAGGGTTAGGGTTTCTCACAGTGTGGGTTGTATGTCTGTGAGCCCTGTGATGAGCTGGCTTCCCGATTGGCAGGTTCCCCTGCCTGGCTAAGCCCTTGTAGGATAAACAGTAGGAAGATGTATGAATGGATTTACATAATTTAAATATCAAACTGATTGATATGTGATACAGATTTAGAACTCTGTCAGCTGTGCTAGGTAGACCTGCAGCTGACCTGTCTGCACTGTCAGCTCTGACCTGTCTGCTCTGCCTGCAGCTGACCTGCCTGCAGCTGACCTGCCTGCTCTGACCTGTCTGCTCTGACCTGCCTGCTCTGACCTGTCTGCTCTGACCTGCCTGCTCTGACCTGTCTGCTCTGCTTGCTCTCCCAGCACCACTGCAGGAAGTGTGGCCAGGCTGTCTGTGGCAAGTGCTCGTCCCGCCGCTCCAGCATCCCCCTCATGGGCTTCGAGTTCGAGGTTCGGGTCTGTGACAGCTGCTACCAGTCAATCACTGATGAAGAGTGAGTATTTATTTAAAGGGCCATTTCACCCCAAAACTGAGAAAACTCTACACACCGTTGGTATCGATGCACAGACAATAGTGCCAGGGTGCTTGTACTCATCTTCTGTGCTGTGATACAACTGGTGTGTGCAGTTCAGTAGAAGAAAATAGTTCCTACGTTAAACTGCTCACTACAGAGGCTCCGGATGAGCATGAGTAAGCAGGTCATGATTTCTGGTAAGAGACGTTGCTGTTCTTCTAAAGTGTTTTTTACCACAGAAAGAATGCCATTCAGTGCCATTATATTTCAGAGAGGACCGACATTATGACAGATATCTCCAAAACTAAGCAAATCCCAGCAGAACAACCTAGACAGATAGAGAGCTCCACAGTCCCTCTAACATATATCTTTTTCAGTTTTGGGGTGAACTGCCCCTTTAACTGCCTCTTACTACCTCCATGTAGACTTACTAACTAGTCTGGGCTAGTTTAAATTGGTCTGTGTTACTGGTTGACCATTATTGGACAGAACCATATAGCTGCAGTTTGCGTAAACGCCCATTTGAAACTAAGTACATTTAAATGGAATTGTAAGCACAAAATTAAACTAAAATATTGACTAGGGAAAGTATCACCAAGGCTTTTTTTTTTTAGCTGTTTGACTCCCTGAGTCATATATCTGCCTGCCACTGTGCTTAGAATTAACCAGTGGGTCAGTGCAGCCAGACTTTGTGTACCAGGGAGGGTCCCTTAGGTCACACTTCCAGTCTCATGTTTTTCTCATGCTGCTTCTGCTCTGTAGCCGAGCTCCGACGGCCACCTTCCACGACAGCAAGCACGGTGTCGTCTACATGCACTTTGAACCCACCCGTGGCTGGCTGCTCACTTCTGGGGTGGACAAGGTCATTAAGGTGAGAGGTTCTTAAAGCTCACTGATTTTGTAATGCTAAAATGTAAGGGGACCCACCTTCTGCTCACATGGTGTGTCTCTGCATGTGCATCTGCATGTGTGACTTCACAGCTCTGGGATATGACTCCAGTGGTCTCCTGAAGCATCCTCTAACAGGTTTGCTACTCATCAAAGAAGAACCATGAGGAAAAACATTAACAGCCATGAGGACCACAGTCACACCTTCCAGGAAACACTGGAACAACATCAACATGCTGTTTTTGGGTTTGTTTTTGTCCTCCTCCTTTCAGACCCTCTGCGTGGAACTGCCTGCTGATTGATTGGTCAAATGACATTTTCTCTTTATACATACTAGCTCTTTGTCTCCTTGGAAATGGAACTATCCATAAAAGAGGAGTGAGTGAGCATGTATGGATCTAAGCTATGTATGCTTTCGAAGGAGCAGAACATTCTGAAAGGGAACTGCACGCCATTAAATCTTTGGGGGTCACAAACTGTTGATCCACAAGGGGGCAGCATAGCTGTCAGTTGGTCATTGGCACCTCAGCACTGTGTCGATTGTGTCGAATAGCTGCCTTTCCATGCTTCCACATTATCAGTTGGCAGCCACTTAACCTCAACTGTATTATATTAATAGATGTATTTACACATACTAAGTATTTATTTGTCTAAAGTTTTCCATGAGGTGCCTCCCTCCATACACGTGACACTTCAAATGAACAGATACTGAATTTGCTTAACAGACATCAGGGATCTAAGGAAGAGAAGCACAGAATACACTATGTTTCAGCTTCTGGATTTTTACATTCATTCATCTGAAAGAGCTTCAGTTTGAGACAAATCTTGAGGTCAGTGGAGACTACAAGAGTGTTACTGAGATGTTGGCAGTAACCATGCTTTGCTGATGTTAAATGATATCTGAACCTTGTTTTGGTGTTGATTTGACAGGCCTGAACCATTCAGTGAGTGATTTACAGTTCAGTTCATCAAAGCATATCAAAAATAAAAAGGTATAGTTTTACATAAATAATATTCTGCAATACTTCTAATGCTCATGCAGTTGTTTAAACTCATTGAAGTATTTCTTACGGAATTTAGAGGTACTCCCATGGTGATTTTCAGGCTTTTCTGCAGTATGGACACATCCATTAGACCTTGTTTTTTGACCCTGTTGTACTATAATCATTCTGTGCTATTGCATGGTCATGATCTGACCAGCCGTATGAAAGAAAAACGCTTTATATTTCCTCAGTGTAATATTAGCATAGGCGCACCTTTAAAATGAGCTTTTTGCAAAGGTTTCCGAATGAAATATGCAGTGCATTCTGGGAATGAAGACACCGGATATTGTCAGCCATAATGGGCGAGACGATGTTCCAGGGTTCTGACCCATTTAAAATGTTGCACCCAAGCCCTCGTACATAGTCTCTTACTGAAGTTCATTCACAGCATGATGGATATGAAGACGATTTGCATGCACAAAACTGCACAGGGATTTGCATTTTTCAAAAGCAGGTTAGCATGTCAAACATAGGATGGCAATGCCTCCTCTGCCAGCTTGTTTTGGGTGGTGGAAATTCAGCGGTCTTTCCTTGAACTTTAACTTAGTCTTGTCTACTTTGTTGTGTGGGTCATGCAGTCCGGAAATGTAAATATGACCTTGGTGTACATAAATATGTAAAATTAAAGGCTGGGCAGGAGAAGGAGGGACCAGTGGTTATTCCCAGGGGTGTTTATGGTCTCTAGCTCTAAGATGAACAGAAGCAGCCTATTCTTTCCACAGAATTTTTGTACCCCAGATTTGTAGAAATTGCTATTAATAGAAATTGATATTAACTCTATTAAGAGTTAATCTACGCCACCCTTGGCAAGGAGTGATATAATTGGCTAAAATTAATCTGTGAGGGTGCCGTGTTCTGGGTTCTGTGTCTTGCCGTGTTCCGGACTTGTGGGCTTTGGTCTTCTCAGCGTACATGTCTGCTGTCCGTCCTCGGCACTGAAGCCTGTCCAGAATGATGTTGTGAGTCTAAAGGTGTTGATGTGGGACTTGGGTTTGGTGGCAGCTTGACCCGACATGGGAAATACCAAAGTGAGCCTGAACACAGGCCTGGTAGCATCGTTGTTTCAGAAGCGCATGGCCCTCATCAGCAAGGAGCGTGTCGCAGCTTCAGCCAGTGTGTCCCTACAGCATCACGTGTGAGCGGGGGGGTGCACAAGGCTGACCCATGCGTGCTGGGAGACGTCTTACACATGTCTCTGCTTAACTACAGTGTACATAGAACAGGTCTAAACCTGTAAATACCTGTAAAAACAGTAAATATGACATTTTAGCATGATTGTAAGTGCACCGCAGTTTTTGAAAAGGGTGTCATTTTATACGCTTGAAGTTTGGTTACGGTTGGATTTTTCCATTGGTACTGTGTCGATACTGATTAACTAGTAGTTGGAGTAGAGAAGCAGATATACCAAAACAGCAAACGCACCTTGATATTGTGTGATGACCGTGGCAGATGTGAAGGGGGGAAGGGGGGGAAGGGGGCGGGTGCTGGACACCACACACAGAGGGACCTTGTGTTACTAAAATGGGATCTTACTCAAGGCAAGGTTACTAAAGTCTGGCATATGCAGAATAGTGCATAAAAACATAAGAGATGAACGCTCATAGCTAAATAATAAGCATGTGATATAGAGGATTTTTAGCTGTTTTGTCGAGGTTATGATTTCATTGAAATTGTCCCCATTTTAGTCATGCCAGCTCTCCTGTGTCCCGTCACCTTGTACCTCAGCCATCCACAAAGCCTTGACGTGCCAGAGAGCGCTGAGGACACGGTGCACGCGTGTCACTGCTGTCACGCCGCTGTCACCTGCTTCAGCCGTTTGTCTTATGGAGCGTTGCAGCAGGTCCCTGCTTGACATGCCCTCTAGTGGTGTTTAAACCACACCTGAATGTTTCTACTGGCTAAGCCTCTATACACCACAATGACAGCCTCTCCCAGTCCCAACCTGTTAATACTTTACTACTGTGCTTCAGTTTATCTGTTTGATAAATCCAGCATGACTTGTCTAAACTAAACTACATTCCATTTTGTACATAATGTGAAGACCTACAAAATTGTGCTTGATTGTGATTTTTTTGTGGAGACAATTCCTGCTACAGAAAACCTTAAATGTTTCTTTTTAGTTAATGACTTAAGAAAATGGTTGTTTAAAGTGTCAGAATGTCATTTTAAAGGCAGTTATAAACAGCATATCAAGAGTGGTTTTTATATCTTGGAGAGAATCCAGTTTAGTTAGCAAGCAGCCTTTAACTGCGTGAATTTGTCTGACCTTAACTCTGGGAGTTTCATTCAGGAGGAGAATGATGGTGTTTTGACAGACTGTTGACTACATTTTGGGTGAGGTGGCTGAATGTTTTACGTCCTGTTGGCTTGTAGCGCTTGTAGCGGCAGCCAGATGGCACTCTTGCTGAGATTGCTTTGCTCTCGTGATGCTCGCCCTGCACTGGATATGTACCCCCCCCCTTGTCTTCTTGCAAAAAGCAGGACTGTGAGATGTCAATGAACTTATTGGCAACATCAGGAGACCTTAAATAAAAGCTTTTCAATATTTCCTTCATTGCTTTTGCATTTGTTCTCTTTTTACTTATCACTGTGACACATATATTCTAAATATAAAATGTATTTTGTTGGAACAGTATAATATAAAGTGTTTAGATCACACATTCAGTCCAGTCACGGTCTTAAACACCAAAGGTAATAGAGGAGGGCAGGAAAAGCGAAATTAGATATATACAGTTTACAAACGATATAAGTGGGATTTTTCCGTCGGCGTCCGTTGATCCTGGTGAGGTCGTCTTTCCGGTTTTCAGAGGGGCTGCACGTCCTGCTAACTGCTACAAGCAGCCCGACTGGCTTCTTCAGCCTCTCTTGCACCCTGGGTTGGCTGTGGTCTTGGCTGGAACTTGTGAGACAGCTCCTCCAGGGCCATCACCAACTGCTGCTCCTCCTCTCTGGAGGCCCTGGTGGAGGCCAGAGGCAGGTGTGTGGACACCGGCTTCCGGTCTGTGGCAGCGTGGGAGAGGAGGAAGGTCAGCCTATGCTGTCGCAGTAAGGGGTCCATGGCTACAGCTTTAACCGCGCTGTTGACTTTGTGATACACACTTTGTCAGCTGAGCACACCGCTCTGTGCTGAGCAATACTGTACACACACACCCTTTTTCTCCATTAACGCATCTAAGTATACATGACAAGCATCTTCTCCCACGGTTTAACATCACAGGTAAGCAGCACAGCTCTGGCTTATGGCGCCGTGTTTTCTGAGCCAGAAGCAGATTACCATTTCTGTGCAGAGGGACAGAGCCCCCGCTCACCTTGGAAGAAGCAGCCGCTGGCATGATGGACGGCCTCCTTTGACACAGCCAGCCACACCACGGTATCTGCCCCCTGAGCCTCTGTCCGCAGCCTGCTCCTCATCTTCTCATAGAAATCAGGCATGGAGGATCGCACGGCTGAATAGCAGACGCACGCACAGTCATAATCAGCAAACACACATATACGACTGTGCTGCACAGTCATATACAGTCTCTGCAATGAGATAAAACATGGGCCAGATCAAGGACCCACCTGGAGTATCAGCCCATCCTGGGTGCATGCAGGAGAAGTGGATCTCCTTGTGCTTAAAGGCCCACTGCTCCGAGAGGATCACCTGTTGTCTCTGGTAATAGAAAACTGTAGATATGAAATCTGCACACCTATACTCCTATACTATATACACAAGGTCCCGCGGGACACAAACCTCTGCTCACACACAAGGTCATGGAACTTGTACAACTATGTTCCCATATACCCAAGGTCACTGACAGGCGTCGGAAACCGGGGGACAGAGGGGCACACCCCCCCCCCCCAAAATAAATAAATAAATAAATAGGAGCACATTCCTTATCTTTCCTTATGAATCCATGTGTTGCTGAAGCCAATTCGCCGAGCATGCAGAGCGTGAGGATAAAACATACCTAACAAAGCGTGTAGTCCCATCTAAAATAAAATCATTTTATCATATGGATCAGTTATTTTTTAGCTATGTTTAGTAGTGTAACTACCTTAAACAGTGTTAATCTCGTTTTAAATGATGAAAGAAAAAAAAAATTGTAAAATATTACATCGCATCCTATCACAATGTGACTATTGCATGTATGCCCACTGCAATGCCGCAATATATATGAAGGACAAAGCATTGCACAATACATCTAGTTCCTATGCATGCCTATGGAGCGGCATTCTTTTATAGTCTCTGCGCTTGTTCCAGCATTGTTTATCGGCAGTGACATTACAGGAGTAAGGACACTATTGCATTATAGATGGTAGCTTCAAGTGTCACCCAACAATGTTTTGTGTGTGCTTCAAATAATTTCAAATAATAGGTAAGTGTAAGAAATTACACAGTTCATTGTTTTTCAAGATGTTGCTAGATGCAAGAACTTTTATTGTGATGCCATTGTCTTTCTTAAGCTATGTATTTTTATTTCCATAAAAATCCGTAACATACGTGTTGATGAAACCATGTTTTGTGTTGAATGGATGTGAAATGCCACTCCAACGGCGTACTCTTTACGGCGTACTCTTAACGGCGTACTCTTAACTGCGTACTCTTAACGGCGTACTCTTTACGGCGTACTCTTAACGGCGTACTCTTTACGGCGTTCTCTTAACGGCGTACTCTTAACGGCGTACTCTTTACGGCGTACTCTTAACGGCGTACTCTTAACTGCGTTCTCTTAACGGCGTACTCTTAACGGCATACTCTTAACGGCGTACTCTTACTTTGTTCTGGGCATAAGCCATGGTACCATCAAAGGTACCATTCTCGAACTGCAGGTCGCTCACGTTCAGCTTCTGGACAAGCATGCCCCCTGATGACACTGTGATCTGGGTGAGGGGGGAACCCAACACAGCCACAATTATAGTTATTTTTAGTGTGTACTTTTAATGAAAGCCTCCAGCAGGTCAGAGTAAACAAAGTACTGCATTCAGCACATATCAGTGAATAGTGCTAAACATGGCTGCTTTCCTGGCACTCAAGAGACACCATTACATAAAAATACTCTTATTCCCACAGGAATCCTCAGAGGAGCGCTACGCACAAGGAGAGTTTCTCATACGGAGACAAAACTCCGTGCTGGAACCCTAGCGAGGGGGGCTAATGGGTTGTTCACTCTTTGGCCAAAAATTGACCCTGGCACTGTAGGAAGGAGCGTGTCACTGTTCCTTTCACAAGCTACCACTAAAAAGTGCGCCTTGTGCTGTCCCCCAGCCTGGGTAATGGTGCTTCTCCCAACGTGAAATCTGACTGCACTGGTGACCTTACAAGGCCAGGCCTCACTCACCACACGTGGGTCATGTGACTTCGTCAATGCTGGGATCAGTGCTGTGGTCAGGATGTAGGTGCCTGAGAACAGTAAGGGGCAGGTTGGTAAAGGCACTGGATCAGCTTGGATGTCAGCATCACTCTTAACAAACAGCTGAATTAGCAACCTAATCGTAGGTTTCACACTAAAATATCCAGATGTACATACAGGGAAAAAGTATAGAAATGCAAGTCATGTCAGTTTCTAGGCCAGCAGGAGAACAGTTTGTCTTCTCCTGGGACCTGAGTAGGAGTAACAGAAAGGGGGAGTTTTCTCTTCTCACCCAGAGTGTTTGTGGCAAAGTTCTTCTCCAGTCCGTCCTCCTGAAGCTCCCTCTGGTTCACCATGCAGCCAGCATTGTTGATCTGGGAGCCACATCAGATTAATAACAACTAATGGAAACAGGAAACAAAATACACCCATTCACTCCTGCCGCTGTACTTTAGAGGAGGACCTCATCAAAAGATTTTCATCAAAATTATTCAGCTGTCTTGGACAGAAGAACCTGTTCAGCGTTTAAGTATTAACCAAAAAAAAACTCGGCATCAAATTTTGTCACGATATTGATATTTTGAACTTTTGCAAAGATTTATTCATTTAGTGCGGTACTGATTAACACCAGCAGATGTATAGTCAACCATTTTAATTTCACGACATTTACATATTAAATATACGCTGTTTGTGTAGCCTGTGCTAAGGGCCCTGCAATGCAAAAATACAGTTGTGTCAACTGTTGAAAATTAAAGTACAAATCAAATGTTTTATCTATTTTTTTAAAATAGAAATGTACACTTTCTTTGCACAAAGAAATGCATAATTCATGCAGCTTAGTGTTAGGGTTAGGGAAGTGTGCAACAATTGTATTGATACTGACTCATCCTTGGTAGTTAAACGGTGTTAATGTCTGTTAATTACATTTGGCCTGTTTTAAATTTTAGTAGTTCAATCAGGATACGATGGTGACCGTGATGCATCAAACTGTGACACTGGTATCATTCTGAATAACATATCAGGGGCTAGTTAGCCACACCCAGCCATAACACTGAGAATTTCTCTAATATGGCACGTAACACTGAATCATATAAATATAATATCCTTTGATTGAGATGCAGGCCACAAAGCAGTAGCTGCTGACAACTGAATAACTGAGTCTATACTATTTATTTTAAGGGACAAAACCAAAGATTTTGATTTATTAGTTTGCACTGTTGCTATTATACGACATCACTGACAGCCTTGTATATACTGAGTTTACAACCATTACATTTGGTTCAGTGTGATATTATGGAGCAGAGGAAAAGACCCACCAGCACATGTAAGACGTTCTTCTGCATGAAGCTCTCCGCAAACTGCCACACCTGCCTGGGGCTGGAGATGTCCACCAGGTGAACATGGACATTCTGGATGTACAGAGGACGGGAGGAAAATGACTGTATATATCTGATCAATAATTAATCTAATGATACTTTATTTTGCCATTTGTAGCAATGACAACACATCCAGCAAGAGTTTCAGAAAACCGACAGATCCAGGATTATGCCAAATCGTCAACAATTACATCCGGCTAAACGAGTAATCCACATACAGTAATACTCTCCCCCCCCAAGTCTACAAATCAAGAGAAAATAAAAATATTAATAAATAGGCTTAATATAATCCAAGAAGAATACTACGAAAAAAATATGTGAATGACATCTTGAGGTCCTAACTATTTTACTTTTGTCTTTACCTCATTTCCAGACTGCTGGATAATGTCCTGCTTTGCTTCCTCCGCTCTCTCCCTGTTTCTGCAAACCAGGTGTACAGCCCCCCCATTCACAACATAAAACATGCAGCCAGGGGAAGGTGGAGTCTGTTTGAACTATGAATACAGGCCGTGCATTATAATCATGGCCCAGATCCACATAGACAGTCCATTTAAATTCACTGCTAATCATTTAATGCCACAGGTTTCTAAAATCTACTCAAGACTAAGTTGTTATGCAACTGTCAAAAATAACCACCAGGCGAGCAATGTCAGAAAGTTCCTAAACCAATGCGGTTAGGTCATTCCATTTCAGCAAATGGCCTTTGCATCACTTATCATTTTCACGAAACTTAGCATATGACTGACACAAACCTTCCGGAGCTCAAAAATGTTTTATATTTATTTAAAAATATTCCCCCCGAAATATAGTGCCATTTATACACACCAGGTAGCACTAAAATATTACTATTATGAGCTAATACAGCGACCCAACTCAGCTGTTGCTCATTGGGAAGCTCAAAGAGAGAACTCATATTTAACTTTTGTATGAATTTAAATGTCCAGGAATTTTTTGAAAAAAGAAATTTAGACTAACGCAAACATTAAATTTGGGCATACCATGAAAACTAACTTTTTTTCAGCTTTCCAGTGTTTTTCAGCTTTCTCGGAATTATCAAAAACTTTTTTTAGAAACTTGTTGAAGTAAAATGGAATGACCCAGCAATTTTTAAAAATTAACTAGGTCAATTAAGGTGAAACAACAGGTTGTTGGAAAGTAGGAAATATGCTACTAAAGCATGCTATGCTGTGGTTTCCTATCCGTAGGGA